>JBBDGP010005018.1:0-117500 GCA_037952835.1 Lithobates septentrionalis | reverse complement strand
TACTGATATCCCATCATTCCCAGCCCTTATCACTGATCAGTAACCAGCCTGTATCATGATTTTCAGCTCCCCCTCTAAATAGTGATCAATAAGCAGCCATGACTTCTGCTTTCTACAATACTCCCTTATCTTTCATTATCACCTCATTCGCTTATCAATACTCTGTATTACTGTTTATGGTTATCAGTAATCACCCATCTTCATTCTTTTTTAATAACTACCCATTGATATTCATTCATTTCTTCTTCTTTGTTTGAGCTGGACGGGGGGCAAGATGTGTGCTGAGGGGAGGATTTGGGGAAATTTGTGCTGGGAGGGGGGATTTGAAGTGGGGGTGTTTACTAGGAGGGGAAATTTTAGAGTTAGAGGATTTGTGTTAGGAAGGGTGATTTGTTTGAGGAGAAGGGGCATTTGAGCTGGGGGGGGGGGAGGGAGATTTATTTTTTTTCTTTTTTGGAGGGGGGGGGGGCATTTGAGGGAGGATTTGGGGGAAATTTTGCTGGGAGGAGGAGATTTGAAGTGAGGGGGAGATGTTTACTAGGAGGGGAAATTTTAGGGTTAGAGGATTTGTGCTAGGAGGGGTGATTTTGTTTGAGCCGGGGGGGGGGGGCAAGATTTGTGCTGAAAGGGGGGATTTGGGTGGAATTTGTGCTGGGAGGGAGGTGTTTGAAGTGTGTGGGGGGAGGAGAAGATGTTTATTAGGAGGGGAAATATTAGGGTTAGAGGATTTGTGCTAGGTGGGGGTTAATTTTTTTTTCTTTTTTGGAGGGGGGGGGGGGCATTTGAGCTGGGTGGATGGGGAAGCAAAGATTTATGCTGAGAGGGAGGATTTGGGGGAAATTTTTGCTGGGAGGGGGAGATTTGAAGTGAGGGGGAGATGTTTACTAGGAGGAGAAATTTTAGGGTTAGAGGATTTGTGCTAGGAGGGGTGATTTTGTTTGAGCTGGGGGGGGGCAAGATTTGTGCTGAAAGGGGGGATTTGAGCCGGGGGCAAGATTTTTGCTGAGAGGGGGGATTTGGGTGGAATTTGTGCTGGGATGGTGGGATTTGAAGTGGGGGGAAGAGGATGTTTCTAGGAGGGGAAATATTAGGGTTAGAGGTTTTGTGCTAGGAAGGGTTAATTTTTTTTTTGGGGGGGGGGGGGCATTTGAGCTGGGAGGGGGAGATTGAAGTGGGGGGGGGGTGTTTACTAGAAGAGGAAATTTTAGGGTTAGAGAATTTGTGCTAAGAGGGGTGATTTTGTTTTAGGGAGAGGGGGCATTTGAGCTGTCGGGGGGGGGGGGGCAAGATTTGTGCTTAGAGGGGGAATTTGGGTGGAATTTGTGCTGGGAGAAGGGAATTGAAGTGGGGGAGAGAATATTTGTACTAGGTGGGTATATTTTAGGGTTAGAGGATTTGTGCTAGGAAGGGTTAGTTTTTTTTTCTGTTGGGGGGGGGGGTTTGAACTGGGAGGGGAGACTTGAAGTGGGCGGGGTGTTTACTAGGAGGGGAAATTTATTAGGGTTAGAGGATTTGTGCTAGGAGGGGTGATTTGTTTTAGGGAGAGGGGCATTTGAGCTGGGGGGGGGCAAGATTTGTGCTTAGAGGGGGGATTTGGGTGGAATTTGTGCTGGGAGAAGGGAATTTGAAGTGGGGGGGAGAATATTTGTACTAGGAGGGGATATTTTAGGGTTAGAGGATTTGTGCTAGGAAGGGTTAGTTTTTTTTTCTGTTGGGGGGGGGTTGAGCTGGGAGGGGGAGATTTCAAGTGGGGGGGGGGTGTTTACTAGCAGGGGAAATTTATATTAGGGTTAGAGGATTTGTTTTAGGAGGGGTGATTTGTTTGAGGGAGAGGGGCATTTAAGCTGGGGGGGGGGGCAAGATTTGGCTGAGAGGGGGGATTTGGGTGGAATTTGTGCTTGGAGGGGGAGATTTGAAGTGGGGGGATGTTTATTAGGAGGGTTAGATGATTTGGGGTAGGAGGGGTTAGTTTTTTTTGTTGGGGGGGGGGGATTTGAAGTGGGGGGGGGGTGTTTACTAGGAGGGGTAATTTACTAGAAGGGGAAAATTTAGCGTTAGAGATTTGTGCTAAGAGGGGTGATTTTGTTTGAGCTGGGGGGGGGGGGGATTTGGGTGGAATTTGTGCTGGGATGGTGGATTTAAAGTGGGGGGAAGAAGATGTTTACTGGGAGGGGAAATATTGGGGTTAGAGGATTTGTGCTAGGAAGGGTTAATTTTTTTTTTTGGGACGGGGGTGGGGGGCATTTGAGCTGTGGGGATTTCAGTAGGGGGGCAGATTTGTACTGGGAGGAGGGGGGATTTATGCTGGGGGGGGGGGGGGTAAGCATGTAGATTAGTGTTCAGTGTTTTTGTAGGGGTATTTTTGCTTTACCTATAACGCTCATACTATCTGGGGTCGGGGGGGGGGGGCAGTTTGGCATGTTGGCCCCGGGGGCTCTTGGTGACCTTGTCCCGGCACCGATCCTAATGCTGGTGATTACCTGGTCCTTTGTTCCCCTATAGGCTCCGTCAATGATTTGGAGACACCATGGATGCCGGAGGGGCAGGCCTGGACCTGCAGACACAGGACCCCAAAATCCCCCACGCTATGATCATGCAAGACTTCGGTAAGACGCCTCTTATCACAAAACATGCAAAACTTATTATTCCCTGACAGCCAATCAGAATCAAACTTTGAAGGCAGATTTGAAATATTTTAGTTATTAGGTAGGAATCAGATCTATAGAGTGTTATATATGTATATTGTCTTTGTATTGACCGGGCTTTTCCTGGCACTTCTTTTTGTTTACAAGTTTTAATCAGAATTTTATGCTAGAGAATTACTTAGAACCCCCAAACATTATACTTTTTTTTTTTTTTTTTTTTTTTTTTTAAGCAGAGACAGGAATAAAAATGGCGATTGTTGCAATTTTTTACGTCTCACGGTATTTGCGCAGAGGTTTTTCAGACGCAATTGTTTTGGAAAAAATGTACTTTAATGAATTAAAAAGCAAAACACAATATATATACTGCAATTTTTTTGTAAAATATTAGACCCCTTTCGCACTGTAATCCACCCCTGCCCATTGAAATGAATGGGTAGCACTTCCGAAGCGCCACAACACGGGGCGGTTTTAACCCTTGTTTGGCCGCTAGCAGGGGTCTTACTGTCTTGCTTTAAAATTGTGCGCGCTTGTGGAATGGCGACAAACTACGGCACTTCAAAATCTCCATAGGAGACGCATTAAACATCTTTTATAGGTTACCTGTTTAGAGTTACAGAGGAGGTCTAGAGCTAGATTTATCGCTCTTGCTATAACGTTCGCAGCGATACTTCACATGTGTGGTGCAAACACTGTTTACATATGCATTCGCTTCTGCGCGCGAGCACGGAGCAATGAGGGCGCTTTACTTAATTTTTTTTTTCCTGGTTTATTTTGCTTTTTTTTTGTTTTTGTTTTTGTTTTTGTTTTTTTAAACTGTCCCTTTTAATTAATTTTTTTTTTTTTTTTAATTACTTAAACATCGTACATGTCCCTTGTTATAGAAATAAGGATGACAGGTCCTCTTTATGGAGAGAATTAAGGTCGAAAGACCCCAAATCTCTCCTTTACCTTTTTAAAAGCAAAAGATTTAAAAAAAAAAAAAATTGTTTACTTCCACCCTGGACCAGAAGTGATGTCATGATGTTGCTCGGGTCCTCCAAGGCCATACAGGCAATCTGAAAGCGATCCAACGGCTGATGAGCTGCTCAGAATGCCAGGGTTATGGATTGCTTTCTGTGTGTGTGTGTAATATATATATATATATATATATATATATATATATATATATATATATATATATATATATATATACAGTGGGGACGGAAAGTATTCAGACCCTCTTAAATTTTTCACTCTTTGTTATATTGCAGCCATTTGCTAAAATCATTTAAGTTCATTTTTTTCCTCATTAATGTACACACAGCACCCATATTGTACACACAGCACCCCATATTGTACACACAGCACCCCATATTGTACACACAGCACCCCATATTGTACACACAGCACCTCATATTGTACACACAGCACCCCATATTGACAGA
Organism: Lithobates septentrionalis; assembly: GCA_037952835.1. Taxonomy (NCBI): domain Eukaryota; kingdom Metazoa; phylum Chordata; class Amphibia; order Anura; family Ranidae; genus Lithobates; species Lithobates septentrionalis. The sequence continues at coordinate 113,431 of JBBDGP010005018.1, read as the reverse complement.
AAAACACAGAATTGTTGACATTTTTGCAGATTTATTAAAAAAATAAAACTGAAATATCACATGGTCCTAAGTATTCAGACCCTTTGCTGTGACACTCATATATATAACTCAGGTGCTGTCCATTTCTTCTGATCATCCTTGAGATGGTTTTACACCTTCATTTGAGTCCAGCTGTGTTTGATTATACTGATTGGACTTGATTAGGAAAGCCACACACCTGTCTATATAAGACCTTACAGCTCACAGTGCATGTCAGAGCAAATGAGAATCATGAGGTCAAAGGAACTGCCTGAAGAGCTCAGAGACAGAATTGTGGCAAGGCACAGATCTGGCCAAGGTTACAAAAAAATTTCTGCTGCACTTAAGGGTCCTAAGAGCACATTGGCCCCATAATCCTTAAATGGAAGACATTTGGGACGACCAGAACCCTTCCTAGAGCTGGCTGTCCGGCAAACTGAGCTATCGGGGGAGAAGAGCCTTGGTGAGAGAGATAAAGAAGAACCCAAAGATCACTGTGGCTGAGCTCCAGAGATGCAGTCGGGAGATGGGAGAAAGTTGTAGAAAGTCAACCATCACTGCAGCCCTCCACCAGTCGGGGCTTTATGGCAGAGTGGCCCGACGGAAGCCTCTCCTCAGTGCAAGACACATGAAAGTCCACATGGAGTTTGCTAAAAAACACCTGAAGGACTCCAAGATGGTGAGAAATAAGATTCTCTGGTCTGATGAGACCAGGATAGAACTTTTTGGCCTTAATTCTAAGCGGTATGTGTGGAGAAAACCAGGCACTGCTCATCACCTGTCCAATACAGTCCCAACAGTGAAGCATGGTGGTGGCAGCATCATGCTGTGGGGGTGTTTTTCAGCTGCAGGGACAGGACGACTGTTTGCAATCGAGGGAAAGATGAATGTGGCCAAGTACAGGGATATCCTGGACGAAAACCTTCTCCAGAGTGCTCAGGACCTCAGACTGGGCCGAAGGTTTACCTTCCAACAAGACAATGACCCTAAGCACACAGCTAAAATAACGAAGGAGTGGCTTCACAACAACTCCGTGACTGTTCTTGAATGGCCCAGCCAGAGCCCTGACTTAAACCCAATTGAGCATCTCTGGAGAGACCTAAAAATGGCCGTCCACCAACGTTTACCATCCAACCTGACAGAACTGGAGAGGATCTGCAAGGAGGAATGGCAGAGGATCCCCAAATCCAGGTGTGAAAAACTTGTTGCATCTTTCCCAAAAAGACTCATGGCTGTATTAGATCAAAAGGGGGCTTCTACTAAATACTGAGCAAAGGGTCGGAATACTTAGGACCATGTGATATTTCAGTTTTTCTTTTTTAATACATCTGCAAAAATGTCAACAATTCTGTGTTTTTCTGTCAATATGGGGTGCTGTGTGTACAATATGGGGTGCTGTGTGTACAATATGGGGTGCTGTGTGTACAATATGGGGTGCAATGTGTACATTAATGAGGAAAAAAATGAACTTAAATGATTTAAGCAAATGGCTGCAATATAACAAAGAGTGAAAAATGTAAGGGGGTCTGAATACTTTCCGTCCCCACTGTATATATATATATATATATTACACACACACACAGAAAGCAATCCATAACCCTGGCATTCTGAGCAGCTCATCAGCCGTTGGATCGCTTTCAGATTGCCTGTATGGCCTTGGAGGACCCGAGCAACATCATGACATCACTTCTGGTCCAGGGTGGAAGTAAACAATTTTTTTTTTAATCTTTTGCTTTTAAAGGTAAAGGAGAGATTTGGGGTCTTTTGACCTTAATTCTCTCCATAAAGAGGACCTGTCATCCTTATTTCTATTACAAGGGATATGTACGATGTTTAAGTAATTTAAAAAAATAAATAATTTAATTAAAGGGACAGTTAAAAAAAAAAAAAAAGCAAATAAACCAGAACAAAAAATACAATTAAGTAAAGCGCCCTCATCATTCCGTGCTTGCGCGCAGAAGCGAATGCATATGTAAACAGTGTTTGCACCACACATGTGAAGTATCGCTGCAAACGTTATAGCGAGAGCGATAATTCTAGCTCTAGACCTCCTCTGTAACTCTAAACAGGTAACCTATAAAGATGTTTAATGCGTCTCCTATGGAGATTTTGAAGTACCGTAGTTTGTCGCCATTCCACAAGCGCGCACAATTTTAAAGCATGACAGTAAGACCCATGCTTAGCGGCGAAACAAGGGGTTAAAACCACCCCCTGTTGTGGCGCTTCGGAAGTGCTACCCAAGATGAATAAAACCGCTAAATGGCTACTCACATTTACAAGTGCCTTAACCCGGCACTGAGGCTGATTCACTCGTAGGGACAAGAGCTCCGCTGTGCGCGTTGTGGCCGGCGTGCGCTCCACTGCCATCCGCCAACAACCAGAGGGACCGGAAGAGTAGATCAAATCGCGTAACCAGGCACGCCTCGACATATGCTTCGTATCACGTCTTCAGGACGTTTTATTCATCTTATATTCAATAAACGGATTACACTATTTTAGTCTTTTTATCCCTTTTTATACATCCATCTGGTCATCTTTATTGGGGGGGAGCAAGTCATCACATACGGCTTTATCATGGTATTCCAGCAAGTTATCTCTTGCTAAAGGCTATTTTTGACCTTCTTTTAACCACTTGCTTACTAGGCACTTAAACCTCCCTCCTATCCAGACCAATTTTCAGCTTTCGGCGCTGACGCACTTTGAATGACAATTGCGCAGTCATACAACACTGTACCCAAATGAAATTTTTATCATTTTTTCACCACAAATAGAGCTTTCTTTTGGTGGTATTTGATCACCTCTGCGGTTTTTACTTTTTATTAAAAAAATGTAAAAAACTGAATTTTTTTTTTAAAAAAAGTTTATTTTTTTATATTTTGTTATAAAAAATTTTAAACGTGTAATTTTTCTCCTTCATTGATGTACGCTGATGAGGCGGCAGTGATGGGCACTGATAGGCGGCAGTGATGGGCACTGATGGGTGGCAGTGATGGGCACTGATGGGTGGCAGTGATGGGCAGCACTGGCAGGTGGCACTGATTGGCACTACAGGTAGGCATTGATAGGTGGTACTTGTGGGCACTGTTAGGTGGCACTGTGGGCACTGTTAGGTGGCACTGTGGGCACTATTAGGTGGCACTTTTATTGGGCACTGATGAGGCAGATGTGCCTCTTCCACTTGGGGACCGATGTCCCTCACATCCGATCCGGTGATCGGCTTTTTTTTTCTACTCGCGCTGTCAGCGTGAGTAAAAAAAAAAAACGATTACCGATCTTTTGTTTACATCATGTGATCAGCTGTCATTGGCTGACAGCTGATCACATGGTAAGGGGCCGGGACCGGCCCCTTACACAAATCGGTGATCAGCCGAGTCTCAGTGACTCGGTGATCACAACGCGCCCGGCGCGCGCCCTGCAGGGCGTGCGCAGAGAGCATGCACAGGGGAGGCCATCATATGACGGCCTCCCGGGAATGTAGGTCCGCGCTGTAGCCGTCATTCGGCTATAGCGTGGATGCCAGATGGTTAATTAACAAGGTCAACTACATTTGGTAAGCAGACATCTACCTACAGAGCACTTTGGGTGTATGTCACTGCTGGTGAAGGGGATTCATCTATACAGTGGAAGAAGCACCACTTGATACATCATTGCACATTGGACTCTTCATTGGGACTTTTCAATTTTTATTTTTCATTATTTTTTCTCAGTTTATTTAGTAAATTTATGATTGTCTTTTTTGTTATATGCACTATTTGCATACGGGTATTCCAATTCTATTTAGCTATTTTGATATCATCTGAGTGGTCCAGGAGCACTCACACAGATAAGACCAATCTTATTCGGATATATGTATTCACATTTTTTATCAGTCTAATTAATAATTAGAGACCAAGCGCACTCCTATACACTTGTTTCCAATTTGCACTAGAAATTTCATATCTAGTTTGGGGGTAGCAGCTTCATTTCTTGTTTTTAGGAATTTTTGGCGCGAGGTATTCACATAATTTTTACCTTTCATCATAGGCCTTGTTGACTCCTCTCCAAATGTAGCATTTATGGTTGTGACCAAAAAGCTCAGTTTTGGTCTCATCACTCCAAATGACTTTGTGTCAGAAGGTTTGAGGCTTGTCTCTGTGCTGTTTGGCGTATTGTATACTTTGTGGCATTTGCGTAGTAATGGCTTTCTTCTGGCGACTCGACCATGCAGACCATCTTTCTTCAAGTGCCTCCTTATTGTGCATCTTGAAACAGTCACACCACATGTTTTCAGAGAGTCCTGTATTCCACCTAAAGTTATTTGTGTTTTTTTTTGCATCCTGAACAGTTTTCCTGGCAGTTGTGGCTGAAATTTTAGTTGGTCTACCTGACCGTGGTTTAGTTTCAACTTCTTGATTAGATTTTGAACACTGCTGATTGGCATTCCCAATTCCTTGGATATCTTTTTATATCCCTTTCCTGTTTTATACAGTTCAACTACCTTTTCCCGCAGATCCTTTGACAATTCTTTTGCTTTCCCCATGACTCAGAATCCAGAAAAGTCAGTGGAGCACTGGATGAAAGATGCAAGGGTCTGTCAGGAGTCCAGAAACTCATTGACCTTTTATACACACACACTAATTACAAACAAACAGATCACAGGTGAGGATGGTTATCTTTTATAGCCATTCAAACCCCTTTGTGTCAACTTGTGTGCATGTTATCAGGCCAAAATCACCAGGGTATGTAAACTTTTGATCAGGGTCATTTGGGTAGTTTCTGTTGTGATTATGATTTAAAAAGAGTAAAAACAGTTGATTGATAATAAATGGCTTCAGCCAAACACTAACCATGAGTGAAAGAAAAGTTTTTGTGTTATCATTCATATTCTCTGAAAAATGGCCAAGAAATCATAAATTCTGCCAGGGTATGTAAACTTATGAGCACAATTGTGTGTGTGTATATGTGTATATATATATATATAATAGTCATGAAGGCTCAGCATCATGTGTGGGCGTTACCTAGGGTGGTCTATATGCAAATACATCCTCCCTAGGATTGCCCACTTTTCCCAATTGCCACCCATCAAGACATTTTGATATTTGCATAACTCCTCCCACTGCCTACATCAGTGCTCTTGAGAGGAGTACAAAGGGCTATTGATTGGCTGGCCATTGTTCAATCTCTTCAATACATTGGCACACTAACATACAATATACAGTGTTGCAGGATCCTGAAAGAACATGATCCAATCAGAGACAAGAGGTAGATCAGATGAAGTAATCGGCAGTAATCCCCCCTCTAATATACCTCTAATCTTATTTACATTTACCAACCAAAGCCATTCATCCCACGGCATTAGACTGTAATACAAAGCCAATATACACATATAACACACTATAGTGTAGATCTGATGGTCAGCGCTGTCACATGGGCGGCACCGACCAATCAGAACCCGCGTAGACCGTCCTGTCAGCGGGGAAGAAGACATGTGAATTCAGAGGGGACTTCTAAGCCCCGGACCCCTGAAGCGGCTGTACCGAGGGAGATGTAAAAAATATATATATAATATAATATATAATATGTCAGTATTACATTGTATATCCCTGTATGTTGTGGTCGTTCAGGTGCTTATCTAATAGTTGTCAATGTGTTTTTTCTTCTTTTTTTTTTATTGGATGTTTTATACCAGAAAGTAAAAAATATTTTTATTTTATTTTTATTTTTTTTCCAATTTGTCGCTCTTTTTTTTGTTTTATAGCACAAAAAATAAAAAAACGCAGAGGTGATCAAATACCACCAAAAGAAAGCTTGTAGGAAAAAAATGATATACATTTTATTTGTTTACAGCATTTCATGATCTCGGTTAAAGGAACGCAGTGCCGTATTGCACTGGGCCTGGTCATGAAGAGGGGTGGGGGGGGGGGGGGAATCTTCCGGAGGTCAAATGATTAAACCTTCTGGTTATACTGCCATCTTCAGATAAGATTCTTCTCTGCATTGCTGCTGGATCTTTGGCTTTTCTATTGCAGCTATTCGGCGCAGTCATCCTCAACCTGGCTTTTGGAAAACCACATCTGGACCCCAGTGGACTGAATGTTATATCCTGGATTTGACTTTCAGGCACTGGGTTCCATGTGGGATGTTTTCCAAGATTCCTCCTGATAAAAAGCCGTAAAGTTCTATCCAGGTCCAAAGCCGCTGGCACTGCCTCAGCCTTTGCTCTGTCTCTGAAGACTGAGCGAGTAGACTGGTCAAGCAGGGCCTTCGAAGATACCTTTTATTTGTAGGGTTGTCCTGATACAGATACTAGTATCGGTATTGGTACCGAGCATTTGCGTGAGTACTTGATTGCTTGATTCGATACCTGGCCAGTCAGGGGTGATCGGTGCGGCGGTGGGGGGAGTTATAAGCACCGATCTCCCTGTATAGATTTCAGTAATGCAGCTGACTGCCGCTTCTCCTCCCCCCCCCCCCCCCCCCCGCGGCTTTCAGCTACTATATTGAAATCTATACAGGGAAATCGGTGCTTGTAACTCCTCCCACCGCCGCACCGATCACCCCTGACTGTCCCCGTATCCTCCTCCAGTCCCCCTCTGTGTCCTCCTCCATGCTCCTGACTCCCCTCCGTGCTCCTCGGTCCCCCCGCATGCTCCTCCGCCCCCTTTGTCCTGGATCTGTCAGGATGGAGAGTGGAGGAAGGAGCTGGTAATGCTTTCATTTACCAGCTCCTTCCTTTTCCGAATGAACAGAGTCAGTGACTCTGTCCATTCATAACTGAGCATTGTAAACTGTGTTTACAATGCTTCAGTTTATAAATGGAGAGGAGCCCCTGTCTCCTGTCCATTCCTCTTCAGTGCAGCTGAGGCTACAGAGAAAGGGACTGGGGTATCTGTGTCCTCAGTCCCTTTCCCTGTCTCAAAGGGGAGATGTCAGGGGTCTGTTAGGACCCCTGATATCTCACCAAAGCCCCGCCCAACAGGGCTGATAAAATAAATAAAAAAATAAAGAATTGTAATAAACATTAAAAAGGCTAAATTGTAAAAATAAAAAATAAAATAAACACACTGACACCCCCCAAAAATAGAGAGCATTGTGAATAAAAAAATAACAAAAAAATACGGCGTTAAATTATCATGTAGGTGGCAGTATAACCTTAAGATTTTAAGACTGTGTCCCGCAGTGGACCCCAAGAATAGGAGTTTATGGTAAGTACAATAATCTCAATTTTATCCCTGAGTTCAGATACTTTTTTTAAGAAACGAATAGAGCTGTAGACATAAAACAGAACAAATAAATACAACAAAGGGAGGTTGTGGAAGCAAAACATTTTTAAGGCAATGAGGGTGAGGGGCAACGCTTCAAACCCAACTTTGGGCAAAAAAGTTTCCCCATGCGGTGGGGGGCTGCGCATGCACCGCACAAATCAACTGCTCGTTTTTTTGGGATTGGAGAACAGAGATATGCTTACCTATTCCTCTGATCCTCTAGCACAAGATTGGTCCCTGTGGCTCCCCCCAATAGTCTAACAGTCTTGTGCAGTGGACTGTTCCAGATGTCATCACACCCATAGTCCCGCTGTTGACATGAAGACTTCCAGAACAGTCCACTGCTGGATCTTGGGGGAGTGCCATTTACAGGTGAAGCGGAGGATCGGGTGAGTATAAGCTTTCTCTAATCCCCTAGATTAGGGGTCTCCAGACTTTTCAAACAAAGGCCAGTTTAGACTTTGGAGAAGACGGATTGTGGCCAGCGAGGGTGGAAAATTTCCTGGGCCCAGCATCAGTGAGAATAAACATGGCCTCAGGGTTTGTGGTCAGTAGGACAGTAGGAGGAGGAGTAGTGCCCCATCATTGGTATCAGTGGAAGATATAGTGCCCCATTTTTGGTGCCAGTGGGAGGAATATTGTCTCATATCATTGGCAGGAATAGTACTCCAAGGGCCGTATAAAGGTTAGCAAAGGGCCAAAGTTTGGAGAACCCTGCTCCAGACAAAAACAGGCAGTTGACCCGTGCACTGCGGGCACAACCGCACTTTTTTTTGCCCCGGAGATGGCCTTTCATCATGAGGGATATTGAGACAGAAGCTCAACCTGATCTGTTGCTCTAACAATACTGTATCCAGGCTCTCTGCATCCATGAGAACTTGTCATTGCCAAAATAAGTGTATAGTTAAAGTTGTGAGCATTTTGTATTATTTTTGTCTGTCCCCACAGTGGCCGGTATGGCCGGCACCGCCCACGTCGATGGCGACCACATTGTCGTCTCAGTCCCGCGAGGCGTCTTGGTTTCCAACATCATTACGGATGACGACATCACCCTGGAGCACGACGAAATGTCGGATGAAGTGGTCCAAGGTCCGGATATCATCACCGAGGCCGACATCATCACAGAGAATGTCATCGTCCCGGAGGCGGTCCTGGAAACGGACGTGGCGATTGAGGAGGAGTTTGACAACTGCCATAACGTCCTGGAGTCTGATATCATTACCGAAACCGTCACCGTCCCCGACCAAGTGTTTGTCGCTGACCTGGTTAGTGACGGCGATGGTCAGCTGGCGCGGGTGGTACGTGATGGCTTGTCCGGGTCTCATTCGCCTACCCTGGTCTCGCAGGAGGTTTTGGTGGCAAGCTGCGATTCAGACACCATTATCCAAGCACCTTCTGGATCCTCGGTGAGCGTCAAAACTGAGGAGGAAGAGGATGATTTAAAGGGGGCTTCTGAGGATTATCTAATGATATCATGTAAGTCAAACTTCAAAAATTGTTGTTAAATAATTAATTACCTCTTAGACTCCTTTCACACTGGGGCGCTTTTCAGGGGTTTTAGAGGTAAAAATAGCGTCTGAAAAGTGCCTCTCAAGCCACCCCAATGTGAAAGTCCGAGTGCATTCTCACTGGGGTGGTGCGCTTGCAGGACGGGAAAAAAAGTCCTGCAAGCAGCATCTTTGGGGCGTCGCGGTAGCAGTGTATACACCTCTCCCACGCCGCCCCTGCCCTTGAAATGAATGGGCAGCGCTGCCAATGCGCCTGCAAAGCAACACGGGCGCTATTAACCCTTTCCTCGGCCGCTAGCGGGGGTTAAAAGCTCCTCGTTAGCGGCCGAATAGTAACAGCGGTAAAGCGCGGCTAGTTTTACCGCTAACGCCTGCACTGCCCTAGTGTGAAAGGGCTCTTACATCTGCAAAAACAGTGGAACTTTTCAAGTTCTGCTTATAATCGATGAACATATATACCCAAATATTTCTATAAAATTTAATTTTATTATCTGAAAATTCTCATTAAGATTACAGTGGAACCCTGGTTTACGAGTAACGTGGTTAATGAGCGTTTTGAAAGACGAGCACCTTTTTTTTTTTTATAATTCTGACTCGGTTTGCGAGTGTTTCTCTCGCAAAACGAGCAGAATTCAAGCTATTGGGGTGTGCAGTACCGCATTTGGCCAGAGGTGCGGGGGCGCCGGGGACACTCGGAACGGTTCAGAACCGTTCGGAAATACTCGCCATCACTCGGAAATACTCAGTTCCAGAGCCTTTCCGAGTTCAGCCGAGCCGTCCCCGAGTATTTCCGAGGCTCTCCGGCGCCCCCCCCCCCCCCTCTGGCCACATGCAGTATTGCATGTAATAGAAGGCACGAAGAACGAATTATCTTCGTTTCCATTGACTTCTATGGGGAAACTCGCTTTGATATGAGAGTGATTTGGATTACAAGCATTCTCCTTGAACGTATTATGCTTGTAATCCAAGGTTCCACTGTATCTTATTATGATAAAAATACAGGAATACACACAGGAAGTTTGTTTGTTGAACCAAGTGGGCTGAACGGAAAAAAAGTACAGATTGCCGTACTAACACATTCAATGTTAGTGCAGCGATCTCCCCGCTGAGCTAAGGTGTTCTGACCCCCCCTCCCCCACCAAAACACAGTGATCATCCCTCGCAGTGAGTCCTGATTGGCTGCTGGTTTTCTCAGAATTCTCGTCTCATGATCGGCTTCTGTCGTACAAAGGGCTGTTCAAACGGGCTAAAAGTCGTCCAGTTCCTGCCGAAGCGACTGTTTTCAAGCACTTTTCAGCCCGTGCTTTGGACTGGCCACACAATCTGCAGTTTTCGTACCTTAAACCGGGGGTGGAAGGAAAGAAAAATGCTTTATTTGCCCCCAGTGTTCCCCCCCCCGCGTTCTCGCTGAAAAAAGCCCAGAGTGTCCATGTATAGGTGAAGGTAAATTGTCCACCTTATTATGTGTTAGTAAGAAGATGAAAATGTTTTTTCTTCTTTTAGTAGACGATGTCGGGGAACGGTTGGAACGGATTGGCAGCACCCCGATAAAAATCAGCACGGAGGTTTCCCACGGGGATGGATGTAAGGAAGACGGGTTTGGATCGGAGGTGATCAAAGTTTACATATTCAAGGCTGAAGCGGATGATGATGTGGAAATAGGTGAGTGACTTTCTTACATGATTGTCAGCACATTCCAGCCATAACCCCATCTGTATGTACCATTGTCTGCCATACAGATTTCTCACTGATTGAGAATCCCCAAAACACAGATGAAAGCCGGTCTCCAGGCAAAGTATGAACACATTTCATGAAATGCCCACTTTGAACTATCTGACGTCATTTTGTAAGAGTTGAATCTGAAGCCTGTAAAGCCTCATCGGCTTTCTTCAGGGGAAATGTTAGATTTGCACAGTGTAGGTGATATCCAACGCTGACCTTATTTATTGTGAATTTTTTTTTTTAAATTTAGACCCCTATAACACTGAAGGCGCTAAAAAGAACGCCTGAAAAGCGCCTCTCGAGCCTCCCCAGTGTGAAAGGCCGAGTACCTTTCACACTGGGGCAGTGCGCTTGCAGGACCGAAAAAAAAAGTCCTGCAACCGCGTCTTTGGGGCGGGGCGGGACACCGCTCCTCCACCGCCCCTGCCATTAAAATCAACTTGCAAAGCGCTTGGGCAGCGGCACTTTGCGGGCGCTTTTAACCCCTTGTTATCCTTTTCTTTGGGGTTGAAACCACCCCACTCCCACCCGCACAGCGCTGGTAAAACTACCGCTAACGCGCCCGCGCTAGCAGTGTAAAAGGGCTCTTAGTGTTAAAGTGGAACTTCAGTCCTTCTCCCAGATGGCTCCGCCTCCCATGGCCATTATCGCGCATGCACAGATGTGCCGCTGTTCTGTCAGAATTAGGTGACGGATTAGGTAACGGAAGTGACGTTCCGTCAGTTGCGCATGCGTTCCACCGGAACACCTGCAGTCAGAAGGCGGCAGAGGACATCTTACTACACCCGGCTACGTCTTGCGTTTCAGAGTAATTTTAGCAATAAAGTGAGTGTATATAAATAAATATCTGTGATGCTGTTTGGATGTTCCATTGTAAAGGTTTAGCGCTGAGCAGTGCCGGGTGTACCAACATGGCCTCCGCAACCTTCCTACCACTTGCATTCAGCTTCTTTCAAAAATGTAACATCCAAATAGCATCACAGATGTTAATATACTATATTTTTTTTATATATGCTCACTTTATTGCTAAAATTACTCTGCTATTAAAGACAAAGCTGGGTGTAGTAAAATGTCCGCGGAATGCATTCCGGTGGAATGCATGCGCAGCTGATGGAACGTCACTTCCGTTACCTAATCTGATGGGTTCACAATTCTGACACAACACCCCGCCAGGCTATGCACAGCCTTTGGTCCTGTCAGAGTCCATCAGCACATCTGCACAGGTGATTTTTCGCACATGAAATTTTAGCAGCATGGTGTTTTCAGCATTTTGCTGATAGAGAAAAAGGTGGCGAAAACATCCGCGATTTTGCCGCAATTTTAGCAACAATTTTTGCTGTGCTCATAGTGTGTTTTTCATAGGTCATGTCACTCAAAAAAAAAGCTTCAAAAACGTAACACAGGTGAGTTATTGATGCGTTCTTGCTGTGTTTTCAATGCATTTCAACAGGGAGGTGCGTTTTTGGTGCAGTTTTTTTTTTTTTTTTTAATACGTGCCTAAGGGTAAAACAAATCTAAATGCCTAAGCCCAATTTTGCAACTTTGACATGTGTTAATAAAACGGTACAAGTCGTCACAACTACTTTGTGTATCTAGGTTGATTATACATTTTTTCTGTGTTTTCAGGACAAATTGGGCTTTCATTTAGTGGTAAATGGTAATGGATATATATATTTTTTTAATTATCAAAGGAAAACTGGCCTAAAGTGGTAAAAAAAATTTTTTTTTAAAATGTAACTGTATTTTTCTTTTTACTACCATAACCTACCACCAAAGATCACCCAAAATATATTCTCCTGCTCCCGACGATTGCAGCGATATCACATATGTGTATGTTAGTTATTTGTACCCGTAGTACAGCCCAGAAACACTATTGGGCATTTTGTTTTTTTTAATTCTATCTAAAACACACTGAATTTAAAAAAGAAAAAAAAGGAAAATACTGACCTGGACCTTAGACCCTGATCTTGACCCAACACTAACCCTGGCACTGACTTAGATCAAAACCTGATCTAGGTATCTTTATTATTTTATTTTATTTATTTACTTATTTTTTACACTTTTTTTTTTTTAGGCCCCTTTCACACGAGGCGGGCTCCGTTTCTACGGAGCCCGCCTCGGACCGCCGGCTCAGCGGGAGATCTGTCCGTTAATCTCCGCTGAGCCGGCGGATGACAGGTCCCTCTCTGCTCACTGAGCGGGGAGGGGCTTGTCAGGCGCCGCTGCCGCCTATGGAGGGATCGGACGAAAACGGACAGCGTGTCCGTTTTCGTCAGATCTCCCCCGATCCGATCCGCCAGCGACGGACCTGGACGTAGGGCCATCCGTCTGCTCTTCAGCGGATCGGACCGGGTCGGATGTCAGCGGACATGTCTCCGCTGACATCCGACGCTCCATAGACTAACATGGAGCGCCCGTTCAGGTCCGCCGTCAAAACTGACAGGTCCGATCGTGTGAAAGGGGCCTTAATCTCTGCATGGACAGAGAATGATACAATGTATCTCTCCTCTCTCTATATGTAGAGCAACCATTCTTTTTTTCAGATCCTCAGAGAGTTCTTTGCCATGAGGTGCCATGTTGACTCTCCAGTGACCAGTATGAGAGAGTGAGAGCGATAACACCAAATTTAACACACCTGCTCCCCATTCACACCTGAGACCTTGTAACACTAACGAGTCACATGACACCGGGGAGGGAAAATGGCTAATTGCCCCCAATTTGGACATTTTCACTTGGGCTACTTCCACACTGGGGCGGGCGTTGACGGTAAAACGCCGCTAGTGCTGTACCGTTATTTTAGCGTCGCTATTCGCCCGCTAGCAGGGCGCTTTTAACCCCCGCTAGCGGCCAAATAAAGAGTTAAATACGCCCGTGTGCTGCTGCCGAATCGCTTTGCAGGCGCTTCGGCAGCAGAGCCTATTTATTTCAATGGGCAAGAGCGGTGGAGGAGCGGTGTATACACCGCTCCTCCACCGCCCCAAAGATGCTGCTTGCAGGACTTTTTTTATCGTCCTGCCAGCGCATCGCCCCAGTGTGAAAGCACTCGGGCTTTCACACTGGGACTGCAGGGGAGGTATTTTACAGGCGCTATTTTTAGCCCAAAAGCGCCTGAAAAATGCCTCAGTGTGAAAGGGGTCTTAGGGGTGTACTCACTTTTGTGGCCAGCGGTTTAGACATTAATGGCTGTGTGTTGAGTTATTTTGAGGGGACAGCAAATTTACACTGTTATACAAGCTGTACACTCACTACTTTACATTGTAGCAAAGTGTCATTTCTTCAGTGTTGTCACATGAAAAGATAGAAGAAAAGATTTACACAAATGTGAGGGGTGTACTTACTTTTGTGAGATACTGTGTGTGTTTTTTATACTTTTGTGAGTATTCATGTTTTAACTTTTCTTTGTAATTGAACCTTCTTGGAACTTACTACACCAGAGTGGTGTGAGCCTGTGGTGGAGGCGCAGTCCTAAAAGGGTGCGGATGGATGGATGGATGGATGATGAACTGCTACAGGCACAAAGTCTGGATCTCTGTGCCGCTGGCTGTTGATAGGGAAAAAGCTCTTCCTTCCTCTCTCGAAGAATTTTTGGCGAAGGGTCCTCTTTAATGAGACATCCAGGGTCTAATATTCCTTCCATATCTCCCCTGGACTCCACTGAATCGCATTGCAATTCATTTATTCCCGGCCATGCTAGCCAGAGACACTGAGAGGCTGACCCGGAAGGGATGTCAAACATGTCGCTTTCCGGGTCTGCAGTCCACTCGGCTCCACCCCGGAGTTTCCGCTATGCCGGTCGGTCTAAGGCCCAAGGATGGGCAAGCAGAGGGATACATGGTGTGGACACATGAGGGAAGTATGTAAACCCCCCTCCCCCACACTGTCAGATTCATACAAAATGGTTAAAACCAGGAAAATGTGGTGTCTGGGGTTGGGCTATAACTGGCAATGAAGCTTTCCTTGAGACAGCTTTTAATAAAACATTGGCGCCCCTTTCAATTTTTCACCATTGTCTGGAGGGCACATCGCTGCTCCAGTCTGGAAATATCTCTACCTTGTTAGACACAATGGGGGGGATGGACTAAAGGCAAATAGACTGGGCACTTTGCAGATGTTGTTGCACGCCTTTTCCCCAGAGCTTGGCGAATGTGATTTCCATTATCCAATCAAGCAAAAAATGTGTTTTTTTCCTTTCACCTGATTGGGTATTCTTTACAAATTGAAGCTTTACCATCTTGCATTTACTAAAGAAAATTAGTGCAGTTACACTTGCAAAGTGCACAGTCTGTTTGCAGTTAGTAAATCAATTCCACTGGCAGCAAATTGCTTCTGCTTGGAATTCAATTATTTACCTGCAATGAGAAAGTTATTACCGGGTCTTTTTTTTTTTCTCAGCGAATAGGTGCGGGTACTCTACCCCCCTTCCTAGTCATCCCTCGTCTCCGCCCCCTACCCACCTCCGAGGACCGTCCCTTGGTTCCACCCCCTACCCATCCCCCTGTACTGCCCTGTAGAGAATACAGAACCAAGTATCATTATTTGAATTTGCTAATGAAAGGCAGTAAAGTAGGTCCCCTGCTGCCAGCAAAAAAGACCCCCACCCCAGCAACAATAGACCCCATCAGCAATAATAGATATCCCCAGCAGCAATAGATCCACCTAAGCAAAAAAATACCCCCAGCAACAATAGATCCACCCTAGCAATAATAGACCCCCACCAGCAACACTAGATCTCCCAGTAGCCGGCATTAATAGACTCAACAGCAGCCAGCAACAACAGACCCCTCTCATTCAACAGTAGATCTCTCCCAGCAACAATATACCCCCCCCCCCCCCCCCAGCAACAGTAGACCTCCCCCCTCCACCAGCAGCAATAGACCTCCCCAGCAACAACAGATCCCCCCCAACTACAATAGATCCCCCAGCAGCCATCATCAGTAGACCTTCCAGCACCCCTTGGCATTATAGACATTCAGTGCTGGAGGTGCCGAGACTGCGTTCCTGCTGATAACAAAACCTGGTTATTACAGATGAAGAATAAAGCCAGCCATAGATTCAGCAAATCTTTTTTTTTTCCTGCAATAACGGGATGCAGGAAAGAAAATTATTTTTTATTCATTTTTTTTCCCTGCAATAACGGGATGCAGGAAAGAAAATCGCTCAATTCTCCTATCAACACAGTCAGTGGGGGAATTCCTCCTGAGGAGCTATTGGGGTTGATTTACTAAAACTTGAGAGCGTGCCGGTTCCAGACAAGATTTGAACCATCTACGGCCAGCATTACTCTACCAACATGTGAAATTTAAACAACTTTTTTAATTCAATAACGAGTTATTCCCACGAAGGCATTGCCTTCAGTGCAGCCCTCTTATATTTATCAGTGCAGCCCTCTTATATTTATTACTTACAGTCATGTTTTAGCGCATTTGTTTCACCACATTCACTAAGCTCTGGAGAAAATGAGTACAAAGTGCACAGTTTGCCTTTAGTAAATCCACCCCATGAAGTCCGTATTCTCTAATAAATCTTGTATTTCTTTGCAGGGGGAACGGAGATAGTGACGGAGAGCGATTTTCAGAATGGACATCCCGTCGCCGGAGTCCTGGAACAGAGCGGCCTGGCGCGAGTACCGCGGGAGAAGATGGTGTACATGGCCGTTAAAGATTCCTGTCAGGAAGATGAAGATATTGGTAACCATTAACAGTTCAGGATCAGTAGTGGGGGGGAAAGGTTCTCCAGGGCCCATGGCAGCCGTCCTCTTACCGTCCCTGTCTGATCTGTACTGGGGGGATGTGTCACTGATAGCACTGGGAGCCCCAGAACGAAGATCTGAGAGTCCAAAATTTTTTTAATGATCGTGTTTGCTCATCACAAGTCAACATGGAAAACAGCCAACATGTTTCAGGGGTTTGGAGAGCTAGCCCCTTGTTATGTAACTTACAAATACTGATGCCACAGCTCTTTATTATATGCACACACAGTGGGTGTAGCTGGTGGGTTTTTTGTTTGGAGGGGTGGCGGCAAACAACCACCCTCCCGGTGGCGCGGCACTAATAACCCCCCCACGCGTCTGCCGGTTGGTCCGGCATTTACCTGGATAGATCCGGATAGATGCAGGGCTGTGGGCAGCGGTTCCAAAGTGTGGGGTCCGGGCAGTGGCTCCAGGCTAGTGGGTGTGGGGTCCGGGCAGCGGCTCCAAGCTAGCAGGTGCGGGGTCCGGGCAGCGGCCTCAGGCTAGTGGGTGTGGGGTCCGGGCAGCGGCTCCAGGCTAGCAGGTGCGGGGTCCGGGCAGCGGCTTCAGGCTAGCGGGTGCGGGTTCCGGGCAGCGACTCCAGGTTAACTGGTGCGGGGTCTGGGCAGCGGCTCCAGGCTAGCGGGTGCGGGGTCTGGGCAGCAGCTCCAGGCTAGCGGGTGCAGGGTCTGGGCAGCGGCTCCAGGCTAGCGGGTGTGGGGTCTGGGCAGCGGCTCCAGGCTAGCGGGTGCAGGGTCTGGGCAGCGGCTCCAGGCAGATTTCCTCTCTGGCTCCAGCGGCTTCCTCCCTAGCTCCAAGTCAGGTGTCCAATAGGATAAACTTTGAGACCTCCTATTAAGGTTAGGCGCAGCCTCACAGCTCCGTATGAACTTGATTGACTTTCTTTAACCATGAACTACTGATGAGAGGGGATGAGGTCCGGTGAGTTTGGACACATGTCTGAACACGCCTGAGCTATCCCGCCAGGAAGCTGCCAAAGGAGACAGCCAATCATAGGCAGTGGTGGTATGACAAAGGGTGTGTATACATGCAGCTGCAGTGTGGGGAATGCTTCTGCCACCTATGATTGGCTGTCTGCTTTGACAGTTTCCTGGCAGGATAACTCAGGCGGATTTGGACTCGTACGCTCACCCTTGCTGAATCCAACCCCTCAGATACACATGCTGTGATTTGATTGGCTCCCATGGGCAATGCAGACACTTTCCTTTTCACCTGGCATTCTTATGAGATCAGTGACGGTTTAGCGGTTTCATCTCGTAGAATTGTGTTTATCGTCCTTAGGTTGTGCGGAAATAGCCGATGAAGTGTATATGGAGGTGATTGTGGGGGAGGAAGAGGCCACGTCGCTTACAGATGCGCAGACGGAAGATTCGGGACTAAGCAAGACGTTTGTTCCTGTGGCCTGGGCTGCCGCCTATGGTGAGTGTCCTGCCTGTACCCCCAGTGCTGAATGCAGACGGTGTGGGTGTCGGCTTCAAACATACAGCCAATCAGGAGGGTGAGTCCTGGATGGCTGAGGCACTCGTGCACTTTGCTGGACAGAGATGGGGCTCAAGTAAGTATTAGGGGGGCTGAGGGGGGCAGTTGCACACAGAAGGTTTTTTTTTTTATCTTCATGCATGAAGGTAAAAAACCTTCTGCCATTACAACCTCTTTAAGTGCTTCCTGCCCTTGTTTCTATGCCACCATTGCATCAAACACAAAAATGCCAGCACAATGCAGTATGTAATAATAAGTGCGCTTACAATCAAAAATTCAAATGTGACTCATAAATGAATATGAATAGTATATACTTAGTAAGGTTAAATATCCTTAAACAATTGAATAAATACAACCAAATAAAAAAACTAAAAAATAAAAAATAAAATAAATCAAGTGCTCAATATGTAATCAAACATGTGGAAAAAACAAACATGATCAGAAATCAGACCATATTATAATTGTAAGTGAAGTCCATATCCAAAGAAAAAAGTTCAGTAAAAGTACATCACATCCATGAAGGTAGGAATACAAATCCACAATTCACCAGAGACAGTCCATATGAGTGGAAGGAGAAAAGAAAGATGTAAAGGTGTATGCCATAGAAGCAGTGAATCCGAAGAGCATTGAGGATGGACCCTTACCCGAAGTGGTGGACCTCCCTGTTAGCGAGGTCTTGTGCGCATGCAGATATAGCCCTCTGCAGGGACAGTTGAATGGTGGCGTCCGACTCGGCTGGTGAGTGGAGCGTTTCCAAAACGAGACTGGTCCAATCCGTGTGCCTGAAGGGGGACACCCACTCTGCTCCAGGTCTGTGCCTCAGAAAGCACCGAAGCTTTTAAATGAGCCTGACAGCCAGATAAATAGCATTGTACTTGCCACAGCAATCTCTACAATGCAGTATGCAACAGAACATTCAGCCTCCTGGCTAGTTATCAGACAGTTTGGGTCTGCTTAGAGCTGCAGGGTGTTCCCACACAGCCTGCAAGTAGTCTTACTTTCTAAGGGTACAACTAGATGCGGTAGGACTGCAATGAGCAGCTATTCCAGTGCAGTCCCACCACGAAGCAAGGCAAAATTGTCAGAAACCATGAAATCAGACCGAGACATAAGTACAGTTAAATCACACTTGTTTAATAAAAAAAGTAAATAGAACAAACATAGTCAAAACATAGCCAAAGTTCAGTAACCGGAACGGATAATCAGACAAGCGTCAGGGAGCCGGAGATGAGCGTAGTAAAACAGCAAGCAGGATCTGGAGCCAGAAGGGATGTCAGCCAAGCAAGTCTTTTAAAAGGAATGCAGGAGATGTGATGTTGACCAAGGCGAAGGCAGAGCTCCTCGGGGCTGGGCGGCTTAACCACTTAAGGACCAGCCTCGTTTTGGATTTTAGGTGTTTACATGTTTAAAACAGGTTTTTTTGCTAGAAAATTACTTAGAACCCCCAAACATTATATATGGTTTTTTTTCTAACACCCTAGAGAATAAAATGGCGGTCATTGCAATACTTTTTTTTGCACCGTATTTGCGCAGCGGTCTTATAAGCGCACTTTTTTTGGAAAAAATTCACTTTTTTGAATAAAAAAATAAGACAACAGTAAAGTTAGCCCAATTTTTTTTTATATTGTGAAATATAAGGTTACGCCAAGTAAATTGATACCCAACATGTCACGCTTCAAAATTGCGCCCGCTCGTGGAACAGCGTCAAACTTTTACCCTTAAAAATCTCCATAGGCGACGTTTAAAAAATTCTACAGGTTGCATGTTTTGCGTTACAGAGGAGGTCTAGGGCTAGAATTATTGCTCTCGCTCTACCGGTCGCGGCGATACCTCACATGTGTGGTTTGACCACCGTTTTCATATGCGGGCGCTACTCACGTATGCGTTCATTTCTGCGCGCGAGCTTTTTTTTTTTTTATTATTTATTTTACTTTATTTTATTTATTTTTTCACTGTTTTAAAAAAAAAAAAAATTTGGATCACTTTTATTCCTATTACAAGGAATGTAAACATCCCTTGTAATAGAAAAAAACATGACAGGTCCTCTTAAATATGAGATCTGGGGTCAAAAAGTCCTCAGATCTCATATTTAGACTGAAATGCAAAAAAAAAAAAAAAAAAAAAGTCGTTTAAAAAAATGACACAAATAATTGTGCCTTTAAGAGAAGTGGGCGGAGCCGTCATAACGACGTCGCTCCGGCCGTCACGTGGTATAGAGACGGATGGGGGCCATCTTGGCCTCACTCGTCTCAGTACCTCGGCAGTGACAGGTCCCGATCTCCTCCGCCGCTACCGACGGCTCCGATAAGCGGCGGAGGGTGCGGGAGAGCGGCGGGAGGGGGGGTGGCACCTCTCCCGCCGCCGATAACGGTGATCTCGCGGCGAACCCGCCGCAGAGACCACCGTTATCGTGTACAGAACTGCTCACTGTAAAGATGGATACCTCGGTTGTGGCAGCAGCTGCTGCCGTTACCGAGATATCCATCTTCAAAAAAATGACGTACATATACAGTGAGCGGTCGTCAAGTGGTTAAGTAGGCAGGACTGACGAGCAGGATATCATCAACAGCTGAGTAATTGTGGAGAGATAGGAGTTGGCAACTAGCCGACAGCTGAGCAGACAGCTCAAAGAAGAAAGGGCTGAGCCCAGCCCTGACAGAAGTGTCTTCTCTTCTACCTGCACTGAAAAAAGTACTGCATGCACTACTTTTTCTCAGTGGAATGCAGTCCGACAACTTGTACTGCGCTGCAGCCAGTAGGACTTAAGTGATTGTAAAGTCCTTTTTTTTTTTTTTTTCTATTAAAATAACAAACATGTTATACTTACCTCCTCTGTGCAGTTGGTTTTGCACAGAGCAGCCCCAATCCTCCTCTTCTCTGGTCCCTCTTCTGTGCTCCTGGCCCTCCCTCCTGTTGAGTGCCCCCACAGCAAGTAGCTTGTTATGGGGGGCACCTGAGCCGAGCAGCAGCTCTGTGTATCTATTTATCCCCTCTCTTTCCTGATTGGCTAACTGAGTTTGATTGACAGCAGCGGGAGCCAATGGCGCCGCTGCTGTGTCTCGGTCAATCAGGAGGGAGAGTCCCGAATGGCCGAGGAGTTCATGGACATCGCTGGAGAGAGATGGGGGCTCAGGTAAGTATTAGCGGGGCTGAGAGAGGCTGCTGCACACAGAAGGCTTTTTATCTTAATGCATGGAATGCACCTTCTGCCTTTACAACCTCTTTAATGAAATGTCACTGTGTGACATTTTAATAAAAATTATATTAAAAAAAGCAAACAGTACGATGTGCCGCACTCAGCACATTGCCACCTCTGTCCTCCCACCACACACCAGCTGCTGCGTTCAAACACAACTGATGGTGTGGATGTACCCTGTGGCCTGGATTACACCTATGCAGCTTTTGATCTGTTTTTCTTTTTTGATGCGTTTTGCGTTGGGAGGGCCCATCTACCAATTGGGAGGGCAATTGGATGGGCAGATTAAAAATCGCAAAGCGTGGCAATAACGCACTACATGCTTTTCTGTAGCTTCTCCATTGAAGTCTATTAAAGCAAAAATGCATAGATGTGAACGTGTCCCATAGGCGTTCCGCCAAAATTTTTCTTTTTAAAAGTCAGCAGCTACAAATACTACAGCTGCTGACTTCTAAAATATGGACACTTACCTGTGCAAGGGCACCCGCAATGTCCTCACCCGAAGCCGATCTGTCCCTCGGGTCTCGGGTGGAGGCGCCGCCATCTTGCAGCTTCACAGCCTGGTTCCCTACTGCACATGCGCGAGTCGCGTTGCGCGTCCTCACTGGTCCCTGCTGTCTTCTGGGACCCGTGTGTCTCCCAGAAGACAGCGGGGGGACGGAGGAGGGGCAGGACATGGCATTGATCACCGTGGAGCCTGCGGTGATCTATGACCGGAAGTGGGAGCAAATACCTGGATTGTACTCCAGGTATATGCTCCCCCTCCCCCCTGAAAGATGCCAAATGTGACACCGGAGGGGGGTTGGGGGGTCCAAAAAGCGGAAGTTCCATTTTTGGGTGTAACTCCGCTTTAAATGGACTGTAGTGCGTTTCTGCAAAAAGCACTAAAAAAACGCATAGGTGTGTGAACCGGGCCCTCATAAATCCATATCAGCCCATCATTATGTTGGTTTGCATCACATGTCAATGGAAATGTGTAGGAGGCGAGAGCAGGCAAGGCATGCTTGGACACTACCAGGAAATGTGAACGTTTTGGCCAATCAGCATTGATTACTACTTTATACCTTTTTAGCAGTTTTTTTTTATTTTGTGAAAGTGGCTTTAATATGGAGCTTTAATCTCCTATTCAACTTTGCTGGCTTCTGCATGTTGGGGTGCAAAAAGGGAAGCTAATGATTAAGGCCTACAGAGGAAAATCAAGGTCAGGTATCCAGTTTGCTCAAAGGTAACCCCACTTTCCGGGGGGGGGGGGGGGGGATAGCAAATAAAAAAAAAATAATAATAATACAGCATATATAATTGAGATTCAAGTCATATTGTAATTGAATGTGATTAAATATGATCGTTCCCTTTCAATCTGCAGCGCTGTAAATTTCTGTAAAATGCAATCTGGCAACCTGGAGGCGTTCTGTACACAGATGGTATACAGCAGGGATATGCAATTAGCGGACCTCCAGCTGTTGCAGAACTACAAGTCCCATGAGGCATTGCAAGACTCTGACAGCCACAAGCATGACACCCAGAGGCATGATGGGACTTGTAGTTTTGCAACAGCTGGAGGTCTGCTAATTGCATATCCTTGGTATACAGAACGCCCCCCAGAAATGTCATTTCCTGTTTGTGTGATTTGGCTCACTGATTTATTTTCCCAGAAGTCAGATTTTGGGCATCCCCTGCAACAAAATTTTCATTTTTGGTGAGATACTCCCAAAGGGAAATCATGTTAAAAGGGATGCAGACCCTGCCACTTGCCTCAGAGCCCTGCAGGTGCAGCAGCTGATTGATAATTATGAAACTGCTCCCATTAGAGTCACTTTCCACATGGACACAGACACAGGGATTTCTTCAGAATAACAAAAGTTCTAAATCTGCAACAAAGTTTGTTACAATCCCTGCCATGTACATAGATCACCCAGAGGGAATGTTTGTTTTTGTTTTTTTTTTCTCACCAAAAGTAGATTACTCTTTTGGTTTACTTTAGAATATTTTTGTACCTGGCTACAGTTCTGTAGCTGCTATTGGCCAGCTCCCATTAGCGGTGCCAGGTTTAGGGCAGGCATGCCACAGACCGGGAAGCTGCACGGATTGTGTTCTTCTCCAGGAATAGGACTGCTTGGAGGATCCGGGCTGCAGCACTGGATAGGAGTCTCTGTTATAGTAATTGACAGCTAATATGGCGGGTGCCCACGCCTCCCAACTTTTTGAGATGGGAACAAGGGACACACCCCCCTGCCACACCCCCCTTAAAGGAGAATTATATAAAAAAATGATTAGTTAAACCCACAAGTGCTTTTTTTTACCGCTACTTTCCCTTTATATTGGCTTTTGAAATTTACAAATGCAGCAATTTAGAAATCAGATGAAAGGTTTAGCGCTGGGAAACACTTTTTAAAAGATAAAAATTGCATTTTATATACAACTATATAGATCAGACTAAAATGAGGGGGAAAGAGGGACAGAGGGACGTTGCTCCAAATCCGGGACAGTCCCTCCAAATCCGGGACAGTCCCTCCAAATCAGGGACAGTCCCTCCAAATCAGGGACAGTCCGGGACAGTCCCTCCAAATCCGGGACAGTCCCTCCAAATCAGGGACAGTTGGGAGATATGCGAGTGCCCGCCGTTGCCTGCCTGATATCAGCCTTGGAGATTCTGACGGTGTTATGTCCATCATTCTGTTGCAGGAGAAGAAAGAGAGCTGCCCAGGAAGTACGGGGAATGGCAAGAGAGCGGTAAGATCTTCTTCTGTAATTGGCTTTCGAACAAGCTTCCTAAATACATCAAACATCAGTGATACAGTGATGATATGCATGCAGTACATTCTAATACTAATAATGTACCATGAAAGCCTTTAGTGAAATCTGAGCTCCAGGCATAACAAATGTAAAAGTCATCATTTTCAATGTCTCGGCTTTCCAGAGGTTGAATATGATTCCCGTAGCTGCTGTTTTCTGACAGAACCTTTTGGAACTGTGTAAAATTTGCAGAAGGGAACTAAATTTTCCTCTTTGCATGAGCAGTTCCCATTGCCCAATCTCCGATTAACCAGGGAGACTGGTCATGGAAAAGCACTACTGTAGTCCAAGCCTTCAGCTATCGCACTGCTACATTGCCTTGAAAAAGTATTCATACCCCTTGAAATTTTCCACATTTTGTCACGTTACAACCAAAAACGTAAATGGATTTCCGTGGGATTTTATGTGATAGACCAACACAAAGTGGCACCTAATTGTGAAGTGGAAGGAAAATGATAAATGGTTTTCAAAATGTTTTATAAAATAAATATGTGAAAAGTGTGGGGGGGCATCTGTATGGCGCCCCCCGGAGTCAATACTTTATAGAACCGCCTTTCACTACAATTACAGCTGCAAGTCTTTTTGGGGATGTCTCTACCAGCTTTGCACATCTAGAGAGGGACATTTTCCCCCATTCTTCTTTGCAAAGTAATAAACCAAAATGGTCGCGCTGATCAAATAAAGTGAAACAACCATAAAACTAAAACCTTAAAATGCTGTAAATCACTACAGTGTAAAAATATCTTTTACTGAGGAGTGGCTTCCGTCTGGCCACTCTACCATACAGGCCTGATTGGTGGAGTGCTGCAGAGATGGTTGTTCTTCTGGAAGGTTCTCCTCACTCCACAGAGAAACACTGGAGCTCTGTCAGAGTGAACCATCGGGTTCTCGGTCACCTCCCTGACTAAGGACCTTCTCCCCCGATCGCTCAGTTTGGCCGGGCAGCCCACTCTAGGAAGAGTCCTGGTGGTTCCAAACTTCTTCCATTTACAGATGATGGAGGCCACTGTGCTCATTGGGGCCTTCAATGCTGCAGAAATGTTTCCATACCCTTCCCTAGATCTGTGCCTCCATACAATCCTGTCTCTGAGGTCTACAGACAATTCCTTGGACTTCATGGCTTGGTTTGTGCTCTGACATGCACTGTTACCTGTGGGACCTTCTATAGACAGGTGTGTGCCTTTCCAAATCATGTCCAATCAACTGAATTTACCCCACAGGTGGACTCCAATCAGGTTGTAGAAACATTTCAGGGATGATCAGTGGAAACAGGAGGCACCTGAGCTCAATTCTGAGTGTCATGGCAAAGGCTGTGAATACTTATGTACATGGGAATTTTTCCTTTTTTTTTTTTTTTAATTTATAATAAATTGTGCAAATATTTCAAACAAACTTCTTTCACATTGTCATTATGGGGTATTGTTGGTAGGATTATGAGGAAAATAGTGACTTGAATCCATTTTGGAATAAGGCTGTAACATAATAAAATGTGAAAAAAGTGAAGCGCTGTGAATACTTTCCGGATTCAGTGTAGAGAGGCCTTACCCCATCCCTGTGATCCCACACTTCCCTAGCAGCAACAAACAGCTGGGGTAAATCAGCAACCTATAGTAGTAGCTGTCAGTGGTCAGATCCTTCATCTGTAATCCTTCCCCCACCCAGCAGATGATCGATAGGAAAGCTAGACTTTCTGTCCTTTGTATGAATCTTACATTTCAGGGTTTTTTGCCGCACTGTAATGACATTTATTATGGGATAGCTTGTTTTCTTGCAGACTTCACATAAACTTTTGCTTGTAGACTTCACATAAACTCTGAATTCAAGTAAAATGTGATTAAAACACACAAACTTCCTAGAGGTTTAATATTTAAAGTGATACTAAACGCACACTGTTTAATTTTACATTTTACCTTCCATTTCTGTATGTGGATAAAAATAAATGATTAATATCAATAAACTGTTTTACATTTTAATACAAATATATATTTGAAATCAAATCTTTATTATTTTTTGACAATAACATGGTTTGTGTGGATTTCTTCCAGTCACAGGCTGTGTTACGCCCCTCCAGCCTGTGTCTTAGCATAAGAAGGAGGTGAAGCCTCCATTAATCTACATGAAATATCACACCCCCTATTGTGTTTAGCTGATTAGTGGGCATGGAGGAGGAGGGAGGGAGTGAGCGGTGATTTACCACTGTGTATACGCCCACATGTGTGACTCTATAGTCACATGGGCTGCTTAGATGTGATAGGGAGGAAAATGCTGAGAATAGAAACTCACTGAAAACTGAGCATGTGCAGAGCTGCCAACACTGCTCTGCAAAATCCCCAACTGCATTGGAGACATGGACAGAAGGGGGAGATCAGCAGGATCAACCAGGTATTTTGCAGAATACAGTAAACAAATCTCATAGTGACTGACTGAGTATGAACAGCATGTAATACACCATTTATTGATAGTTTTATATGATGTGGGTTTAGTGATACTTTTTAAACTGTAACAGTGATTTCTTTCTCTATGTAGTCCGTAAACTTTCCTCTCTGGTGACAGATACACTGTTAGGTGCTGCTGTTGCAGGTTGGACTATGCACAGACCATTATACTAACCTTGGACAGAATTGGCCTTGATCTGATTGTTGTTGTACCTGTTGATTGTCTGATACTTTCTTCTATCAGCAAACGTGGAGTCTCGCCTGGAAAAAAAGAACGGAACGGCGACTCAGTACCTGCAGATCTGCGACAGTATCGCCACCAGCAGAGCCCTGAAACAGAAAGCCAAGAAGAGGAGGCGAGGGGACGCCAGGCAATGGCAGACGGGTAACACACCCCAATCTCTTCTCATTGTATGTGGTCTTCGGGGAGGTTAGCAAATGTTTATGTGGTTTCTGGGCGAATGGTAAATGTTCATGTGGTCTTTGTGGTTATTAGGGAATGTTTATGTGGTCTCTAGGGGGAGCTGGTTAATCTTTATGTGGACTGGGGGGGGGGGGGGGGGGGGCGATGACTTTAGGCGGGAGGAGGAGGAAGAAGCAAAGTTAGACTGTCATAAGCTCATCACTGTGCTGCTCCTCCTTCTCTGTCCAATCACAGGCTGGGGGTGGTTCCATGAAAGCCTGGGTTCAGAGGAAGTCATACATACTAAGGGGAGTACAACTGGGGGAATCCATAGTGGAGAAGGATCTGGGTGTTCTGGTAAATCATAAGCTCAATAATAACATGCAATGCCAAGCTGCGGTTTCCAAAGCGAGCAAAGTACTTTCTTGTATTAGAGGTATGAACTCCAGAAAGAGAGATATCATTTTGCCCCCCTGTACAAATCATTAGTAAGACCTCATCTGGAATATACAGTTCAGTTTTGGGCATCAATTCTCAAAAAGGATATCGGGGAACTGGAGAAAGTGCAGAGAAGGGCAACCAAACTGATAAGAGGCATGGAGGAGCTCAGCTCTGAGGAAAGATTAGAGGAAGTGAATTTATTCTCTCTTGAGAAGAGGAGATTGAGGGGGGGATATGATCACCATGTATAAATATATAAGGCGTCCATATAGTGAACTTGGTGTTGAGTTATTCACCTTACGGTCAACACAGAGGACAAGGGGGCACTCTTTACATCTGTAGGAAAAAAGGTTTCATCTCCAAGTACGGAAAGGTTTCTTCACAGTAAGAGCTGTGAAAATGTGGAATAGACTCCCTCCAGAGGTGGTTCTGGCCAGCTCAGTAGATTGCTTTTAAGAAAGGCCTGGATTCCTTCCTTAAATGTATATAATATAACTGGGTACTGACATTTATAGGTAAAGTTGATCCAGGGAAAATCTGATTGCCTCTCGGGGGATCAGGAAGGAATTTTTTCCCCTGCTGTAGCAAATTGGATCATGCTTTGCTGGGGTTTTTCGCCTTCCTCTGGATCAATTGTGGGTATAGGATTGTGTATACGGGATTGTATGATATTATTATTTATTTATTTATTTTTATGGTTGAACTAGATGGACTTGTGTCTTTTTTCAACCTGATTAACTATGTAACTATTTGAATCATGCTGGCTGTCATCTGAGGATATCTAGTGGTGGAAAAGAAGTACTGTAGGTGGCAACAACGGACTAAAGATGGACAGCAAGATGTAGCAAAAACTGCTTTTTATTTTATCCATTTTATTTTTTAACCTTTTTGTTTTTGACTGGAATCCTTCTTTAAAAAATAGCCCAGCATTTATTAAAGTAAATTACTTTTGCTGCAATACTCTCCTTACATCTAGCTCTGTCCGCTGCAGAAATCTCTCTTTGCCACTAGATAGCACTCCTCTTTTGAGTTAAATGATGGCCATTGTAATTTAACCCCACCTCCTGTGAGCCCAGGCTGTCGAGGGCACCCCCCAATTGGTTGGGTCATCACAGCAGCCTGGGCTCACAGTCCTACAGCACAGAATGTCCTTATGTAAATCAACATTCTAGTGACCACAAATTGACCATCCAAGTGGAGGAGACAAGGAAGGACTCCACCAGTTAGAGTCTAAATTGACCTGACAAATTTCAGCTGAAACTTGAAAATCTAAATATGATTTGTGGCAATAAGGGCAATAAGCCAGTACAAATTTTTCACATTATGATGAGGTTCCTGATGACTCACAAATGCGAACTATTGTTTCTAATCTGATCGACGAGGTACACTCTGTTGTGCTTCCACAGCACTTATCAAACACAGGGCCCATGGGCCAAATTCTGGTGATTTAGTGTGGCCCTCGCACCTCTCCTGCAGCTGCGGAACCTCCGTCATCACCGCTCCCACCTTGTCTCAGCAGTGGGCAGCAGAGAGGAGGACAGATCTCCTCCACCAGGTCCTGCTCTTCTCCGTGCAGGCGCGCAGAGGCTTGTCTCTGTCTAACACCCTCCCTATCTCAGGAGTCGGCAGCAGAGAGGAGGACAGAACTTCTCTGTCAAGATCCTGTTCTTCTCCATGCAGGCGCGGAGAGGCTCATCTCTGCCTAACCCACCCCCCCTTCCCCATCTCCGGAGTCGACAGCAGAGAGGAGGACAGAACACCTCCGCTATAGATCCTGCGCTTCTTGGTACAGCCACAGCACCCCCTCGTCTCTGCCTCCCCTGGTCTCGGCATTTAGGAGACTCTGGCAGCTGACTCCAGCCCTCCTCTGGTTCTCCTCCAGACCCTGCACTTTCTGCTTCCCAACTCTGCCCCTAGCTTCTTCCTGGTAGCAGCACAAGGTAAGGGGAGTGCACTGTGATGGTAAGGGAGGGTGGGGCTTTTGACATCTGATGTAATGGGGGGGGGGGGGTTGCTGTGAACATCAAGTCATCTAGTCACCCCTATTCCAGAGCACCAATCTGCAGTACCAGGTATAGAGTCTTTTGGAAATGGACACAAGAAGGTGCATCTAAGTGCAGCCAGTCAAGTGTTTATTAGTAAGAAAGTGATTAATCCTTTCACATTTAGTAGAATAAAATAAGGCATGTCATCAGTGCAAAAGCTGTCATCACAGGGACCCAAGCCAAGCAACAGCAATCCAGGGCAATGTAGGGCACAGCCGCCAACAGCAGAAAGAACTACAGTAGCACCGGAGCCGATGTGACAGCGAGGGAAAGTTCCTTGAAGATGTCAGACGCAGAGGTGTGAAAAGGGCCATGGCTACGCATTTCAAGGTGGTAACGCCTCTTTGTCAAGCGACTTGGAGCTCATGCTAAAAAAAAAAAAAAAAGTTCCCTATATCATCTGTACTTGAAAAGTTTTTCTTTGAGGACTAATCTCCAGGCTTCCTCTTGAAGCATTTTCCCTTTGATAGAGAATTCCTTGACAGAATGGTACCTACCTTGTATGGACCTTCCAGTTCTTCACATTAACAGAAATCTCAAGATGCTAAATCAGCCCCCATATAGTCCTTCTTTCAACCATCATGCCTCAGTTTTTTGCTAATGTCATAGAAGGTTGGACACCTTTTTCTACATCTTCTCTAGAGGAAAACTCTATATTTTTACTGTGAATTTTTTCTCTTCCAATAAAATAGCGATACACTGCCAATATTTTCACTTTGGTAATTTCAATCAAGACTCTGGTGCAGCTGTGCATGATATCAAATCAGCTTCTATCTTCAGCTTGTTCAGTAAGGCCCCTTTCACACTACCGTGACTTCAAACTCACGCATTTTTGCCTCGATTTAATGGACGCCATTTTGCCGTGATTTCAGAGAATGCCTGTGTAACTCTCATCAAAGTCGGACCAAAGTAGTGCAGAGACTACTTTGAAGTTGGCATGACTTGAAGTCGCACTAATATGAATGGTTGTCATTGGAAATCATGGGGAACGACTTATCATGTGACTTTGCAGCCCCAAATCGTAGGACAAGTTGTACAAGTGTGAAACAGGCCTTAAGCTTTGGCAATAAAAACTGTAAGCTTGATTGGTTTCTATGCACAGCTGCACTCTCCAGCTTTAGTAAATAACCCCCATAGTCTCTTCGGAGCAGCTATCTGGACCAGCGTGTCTTCAGCAATAGTTTTGAAGGCCATACTTGAACCCTGTTGGATGGAAGATTGCTGGGCTAGCCTGGAATGTGACTTTAATGCACTGGGCTTTGCTTGTGGCACTTTCCAGGCCTTTGTGCATTGTGGTAGCCGTGGTGTGCTTTCCAGGTCCAGAGTCGTGGCACAGTCTCTAGTAGTCCACAGAGTGGACAGTCTCTGAAGATTCACTCTGTGACTAATTCCTCTGGATACAGCAAAGACATTTTGGTATATGTAGAGTACACCAAACTCTGCGCCTGTGGATGCACTCCTTTTTATGTGGTGAAGCTGCTAAGCACCTCCTATTGTCCTCAAGGGCAGTAGTACGCATAAACTTGGTGCTGTGCTTCATACACTCCATTGTGCTGACTTTCCAACTATAAGGAGAAGTATGGGAATCTGTTTTTTCCCATATTTATAGTTACCTAGGTAGATGCAGCAACGGTCCGATGCTGCATTTGTCCCCCGTCACCTCTTGACAAGTGTGATTCTAAATAAAAACAATAAACATCAAGTGTCCATCCACTATATTTTTCTCCAAAGAAGTCCTTCAAAGTCCATACCTAAATCCCAAATTCATAATCGACTATAAATTCATCCAATAGTTTGAAGTGCTCTTGTGCTATCTCAAAGTGCTCTCTTCCAGTGCTTCATCCACCAAACAGAATAGTGATTATGTTCACCTCCAACCTTCACCCATAGTGGGCGCCATTTACCAGATTTGATGCTACACTATCTCCATTGTTCGCTTCCTCCACTACCACCGCTCCCCTTCTCCCAGGCAGCAGAGTGGACAGGAGTTGTGCCACAGCAAGGAACTGAGAACCACACCAGGGCAGACTGAATCTCATGTCAGGAGCAGCGTACTGGAAGAACAGCAGACCAGACCAGGTCTTGGTATATGGCCTTTGATCACTGAGTTCTGCATTGTAGCCCCCCTCCAAACCCTGTGTGTGGTGCTACTTAGCCACAGAGTGTTCCCTAGATCTAGAGTAGTGGCACAGCCTCTGTTATGACCCAGTCTTTGGTGTGACCCAGTCTCTGAAACCTCTCTGTCAGCGAGCTTCTGAATGGGACAAAGTCAACCTAATCTGTGTTCTTCGGGCACTGGACACTGCATTATGATGCCTTCCAGACCCTTAAATATTGTATTAGACTGATTTCCAGGCTGAGAGACCTGGCACAGCCTGTGGGGAGACCTGGTCTCTGCAGTCTTACTCTTTATGGAACTCTGTAGTTACTGTTTCTCCGCATTGTAACCCTAAGGATTCATGTACAAGGGACGTTTTTACAACCTCTCCTGAACGATTTAACTTGACAGATAGTAACCCACGTTTAAAACGTCCGTTTTGCCGCGTTTACATGGAGCGTTTAACGGCATTTGCGTTTAGAAGCGTTTTAAAATAATATATATATGTGTGTGTATATATATATATGAAAAAAAAAATATATATATATATATATATATATATATATATATATACATTTTTTTTTTTATATATATATATATATATGTGTGTGTATATATATATATATATATATATATATATATATATATATATATATATATATATATATGAAAAAAAAAAATATATATATATATATATATATATATATATATATATACACATTTTTTTTTTTTCAAAATCAATCAAAAACGCCTGTAAACAAAATGCAGTTAAACGCGAGTTACCGCATTTAGCCACGTTTAGCGCTTGAAATGCCTCTAAACACAGCTTCTGAACCCATTTTTTTTGCGTTTCAAAAAAAGCCTCTAAACTCAACTGCCTAGAAACGACTGTAAACTACCCTGTGTACTGATAAGATAACATAGAGGAGAGTTCAGGAGCAGTTAAAAAAAAATGCCCAACTGCTCCTAAATGTCCTTGCGGTAATGGCCATTGCTACCAGTGTGTGTTTTTGCACGAAGCGGAGTTTACTATTCCTTGGCACCTTGTGTTTGCACCTTGACGTCCTTTGCACACAGAAGAAAGGACTGTATTGCCGTTTTGCAGTAACTTATTTGCACTCTGCACTGAGAGACCGTTTGCTGGTTTTTGCACACTTTATTTTGCATTTTGCGCATTTATATTTGCGCTCATCGTATTTACAGAAGAAATATTCTAGTGTTTCAACATCATTTATTTTGCACTTTGCACTTTGAAATCAGTCACTTTACAACCCACTGTGGATATTGTTTACATTATTGATCTATTTTTGTTCATTTATTTATTCATTTGCATGTGCACTGCTAGCTTTAGCAGTACACTTTTTTTTTTTTTTCAGAAGAAGAATTATTGTTGTGTTTTCACATTATCTATTTTGCACTTTGTTACCAGTCACTTTACCACACACACTGTGGTTATTATTTACACTGTTGATTTATTTGTACTGCTACCTTTAGCAGTATTCTTTTTCTGTCCTTATCAGTAGCTTTTATACCTCTGCTCAAGCCTAACACCTGTACCATGTGTCCGTGTCTTCCAGGCCTTTGACAGCCACTTCTGACTTTTTGTCAGTCTGAAAGATTAATGGGTCACAATCGGCTTGTAGAAATTTAATGTTTGCCCCATCTACAGCAGAACCTTGATCTGACCCTATGGGGCTCCTATTGTTATATTACAATCAGAATCTTCATAGCCAGCGTCTTTAGAGTCTGTATTTCGTCAGGTTCCTGATCACTCAGAAATGCAAACTTTTGCTTCCAATCTGATTGATGCTGTAAATTCTGCTGTGCATCTAGACGGTCAACCTGCAGTACCAGGTACAGAATATTTTGGAGCTCATGCTACCGCAAAAAAAACATTCCCTACATAATCTGTACTTGGAATGTTTTTCTTTTGAGAACTGGAAACTTCCAATCCAATCATGGCTTCCTTCTGATGCATTTCTCTTTTATAGGGAATTCCTTGACAAATGCTCCTTACCTTGTGTAGACCTTCTGGTTTTTCACCTTAATGGACATCACACTGGATCATGAAGCCTTTACTTTTTAGTGACTTCTCAGAGTTGGACTTACTATTTAAAGCCTAAGTTCACCTTTTTTAAATTCCGGCTCCCCTATGTACCAGTATAGCATTGATGTACTTATTTTGCAATAATAAGAAAGCTTTGCATTTATTCTTCACAAACTTACCTCACTGTCCTCATGGCTGTTTGAAAACACTTCTCCATTACTTCTGCCTTACTTCCTGGACAGACTTTAGGTCATGACACAGGAAGGAGTTGACCAGCTGAGCTCATTAGCACATACAGTGGGGACGGAAAGTATTTAGACCCCCTTAAATTTTTCACTCTTTGTTATATTGCAGCTATTTGCTAAAATCATTTAAGTTCATTTTTGTTCCTCATTAATGTACACACCTTACCCCATATTGACAGAAAAACACAGAATTGTTGACATTTTTGCAGATTTATTAAAAAAGAAAAACTGAAATATCACATGGTCCTAAGTATTCAGACCCTTTGCTGTGACACTCATATATTTAACTCAGGTGCTGTCCATTTCTTCCGATCATCCTTGAGATGGTTTTACACCTTCATTTGAGTCCAGCTGTGTTTGATTATACTGATTGGACTTGATTAGGAAAGCCACACACCTGTCTATATAAGACCTTACAGCTCACAGTGCATGTCAGAGCAAATGAGAATCATGAGGTCAAAGGAACTGCCTGAAGAGCTCAGAGACAGAATTGTGGCAAGGCACAGATCTGGCCAAGGTTACAAAAAAATTTCTGCTGCACTTAAGGTTCCTAAGAGCACAGTGGCCTCCATAATAGTTAAATTTAAGACGTTTGGGACGACCAGAACCCTTCCTAGAGCTGGCCGTCAAGCCAAACTGAACTAGCAGAGTGGCCCGACAGAAGCCTCTCCTCAGTGCAAGACACATGAAAGCCTGCATGGAGTTTGCTAAAAAAACACCTGAAGGACTCCAAGATGGTGAGAAATAAGATTTACTGTGTCTGATGAGACCAAGATAGAACTTTTTGGCCTTAATTCTAAGCGGTATGTGTGGAGAAAACCAGGCACTGCTCATCACCTGTCCAATACGGTCCCAACAGTGAAGCATGGTGGTGGCAGCATCATGCTGTGGGGGTGTTTTTCAGCTGCAGGGACAGGACGACTGGTTGCAATCGAGGGAAAGATGAATGCGGCCAAGTACAGGGATATCCTGGACAAAAACCTTCTCCAGAGTGCTTAGGACCTCAGACTGGGCCGAAGGTTTACCTTCCAACAAGACAATGACCCTAAGCACACAGCTAAAATAACGAAGGAGTGGCTTCACAACAACTCTGTGACTGTTCTTGAATGGCCCAGCCAGAGCCCCGACTTAAACCCAATTGAGCATCTCTGGAGAGACCTAAAAATGGCCGTCCACCAACGTTTGCCATCCAACCTGACAGAACTGGAGAGGATCTGCAAGGAGGAATGGCAGAGGATCCCCAAATCCAGGTGTGAAAAACTTGTTTCATCTTTCCCAAAAAGACTCATCAAAAGGGGCTTCTACTAAATACTGAGCAAAGGGTCTGAATACTTAGTACCATGTGATATTTCAGTTTTTCTTTTTTAATAAATCTGCAAAAATGTCAACAATTCTGTGTTTTTCTGTCAATATGGGGTGCTGTGTGTACATTAATGAGGAAAAAAATTAACTTAAATGATTTTAATAAATGGCTGCAGTATAACAAAGAGTGAAAATTTAAGGGGGTCTGAATACTTTCCGTCCCCACTGTACCCTACATCATCTATCCTCTGACTGGTCAACTCCTTCCTGTGTCATGACCTATAGTCCAGGAAGTAAGGCAGAAGTAATGGAGCAGTGTTTTCCAACAGACATGATGACATCGAGGTGTGTGTAGAATGAATGGAAAGTTTTTTTTATTTTTACAAAATAAGTACATTAATGCTAAATTGGTACATAGGGGAGCTGGATTTAAAAAAAAAAGGTGAAATTGGCCTTTAAGTCTGAAATCGATTTTACTGGAATACTCTCCATCCTCTCATGGTGATGTTGTTACTTTGTGAAACCATGATTCAGTCCAAAAAGGACTGTTCTAGCACAGGGCAAGATCCTTGAGTCTTGGTACTTCTTCAGAAAATGTATGAAGTGCTCTCCTTTAGTTGTGATAGTCTCTCTTAGAGGCATCTAAGTTGGGGTTTCAGAGGGCAGTTTTCTCTTTTCGTATGGGCCTTGGACATAGAAAATGATGAGATATAACTATCACAGTCTTCACTGACTATTACTCTACTAATTTGAAGGAGTTCAGAGTCTGGCTCCTGCTTTTGCCACAAATAAAAACCACAAGTCTTCAGAACTCCACCCCCACTATATTTAAAATTTTATTTTTCTTTGAGTCTCAAGGATACTTCCTGCCTATTGGTTTGGTTATTCAGCTTTATTTCTATTGCTTCCTCTCTAGACCCTAACTCATTTACTAACTCATTTACTAACTCATTTTGAGTTTTTTTACGCTATACTCGCAATTGTTTTTTGGATTCCTCATTCCTTGAAACCTCTGCTTCCTATGATGGCAGGAGTCTATATTGTGCAAAACTATCCAGCTTGTATTTCCACTCCTTTCAAAGAAGCGTACGAGGTCCTAGATCAGCCTTTCTCAACCTTTTCAACACAGAGGGACCCTTGAAAATACCTTTCCAGTCTCAGGGATACCCTGCTAAAAATGACTATATCTACAACTCATACATTAGTGTGATGGTCAGCAGGAACAATGCTGGTTACACTTGTGGTCATTGGGAATAATTACCCCCTTACAGCTAGCTAAAAAGATCAGTGTTGTCACTCAAGGAACCCCTAGCAACCTTTGGAGGAACCCTAGGGTTCAATGGAACCCTTGTTGAGAAACCCTATTCTAGATGATTGTACCGGTCAGAGTTTAGGTAGAGACGAGCCTCTTCATGGTTGCGCAGGACCTGGCAGAGAAGTTCTGTCCTGCTCTCTGCTGCTGGCTGCTGAGACAAGGTGGGGGCGGAGATGAGGTGCCGCAGATGCAGGAGAGGTGCGAGGGCCACAGGAAACGGCCTGGATTTGGCTCATGGGCCTTGTGTTTGACATATATATATAGATATATATATATATCTATATATATATATATATATCTATATCAGGGGCGGACTGACCATTGAGCGACTAGGGCACTGCCCGAGGGCCCTGGGCCACTAGGGGGCCCCATCAGGGTTGCCAGTCTCAGTAAAACCAGGGACATTATGTATAAATCTGTGTTTTTTTGACATCTGTCTGTGTATATTGTGTATGCATGTATGTGTATGCTGTGTGATTGTATACTGTGTGTGTGTATACTGTGTGGCCCCATAATCTCTGATTGCCTGGGGGCCCCATGATCTCCTATTGCCCGGGGGCCCCATGAGTTGTCAGTCCGCCCCTGATCTATATATATATATATATATATCTATATATATATATATATATATATATATATATATATATATATAGATATATATATATATATATATATACAGTGGAACCTTGGTTTACGGGTAACGTGGTTAACAAGCGTTTTGCAAAATGAGCACTGTATTTCTAAAAATCCTAACTCGGTTTGCGAGTGTTGTCTCACAAAACGAGCAGGATTCAGGCCAAAAGCGGTGTGCAGTACCGCTTTTGGCCTGAGGTGGGGGGGCGCCGGAGCCGAACAGCGCCGATCGTCGGCGTTCGGAAATGCACGGAAAGGCCCGAGGACAGTTCAGCTGACCTCGGAAAGGCTCGTGAACGGAGTCTTTCCAAGGTTTGCTGAGGTCAGCCGAAGTGTGCTCGGGCCTTTTCGGCCATTTCTGAGGCTCTCCGGCGCCCCCCCCCGCCTCTGGCAGCATGCGGTATTGCATCCCATTGAAGTCAATGCAGAACAAATTATTTTCATTTCCATTGACTTCAATGGGAAAACTCGCTTTGATATGCGAGTACTTTGGATTACGAGCATACTCCTGGAACGGATTATGCTCGTAATCTGAGGTTCCACTGTAGTAGGTAAAGGCACTAGGTAAATTGTCTATATACTGTAATTGAAAGAATTGAAACCTGAAGCTTTTTTTTTTTACTTTAGTGACATTTTAATCTTCTCTCCATTTTACACAGCTGTCATCATCGGCCCCGATGGTCAACCACTGACCGTGTACCCATGTCACATCTGTGGTAAGAAGTTTAAATCCCGGGGATTCCTGAAAAGGCACATGAAGAATCACCCCGACCACCTTATAAAGAAGAAGTACCAGTGTACGGACTGCGATTTCACCACCAACAAGAAAGTCAGTTTCCACAACCACCTGGAGAGCCACAAGCTGACCAGCAAAACAGAAAAGCCTCACGAGTTCACGGAGTACACACGCCGCTACCGCGAGGCCAGCCCGCTCAGCTCCAACAAACTCATCCTGAGGGACACAGAGCCTAGACTGCACAAGTGCAAATACTGCGACTACGAGACAGCCGAGCAGGGGCTCCTCAACCGCCATCTGCTGGCCGTACACAGCAAGAACTTCCCACACGTGTGCGTCGAGTGCGGAAAGGGCTTCAGACACCCCTCCGAGCTGAAGAAGCACCTTAGGACCCACACGGGAGAAAAGCCTTACGCGTGCCATTTCTGTGAGTTCCGTTGCGCCGACCAGTCGAACCTAAAGACGCACATTAAAAGCCGCCACGGCACGGACTTACCGTTCAAGTGCGAGCAATGCCCCCAGGCGTTCAGCGACGAGAAGGACCTTCTGCGCCACGCCGAGCTCTTTCAGGGCCACAAAACCCACCAGTGCCCCCACTGCGACCACAAGAGCACCAACTCCAGCGACTTGAAACGCCACGTCATTTCTGTCCACACCAAGGATTTCCCCCACAAGTGCGATGTGTGCGACAAAGGCTTCCACCGCCCCTCCGAACTCAAGAAACACAGCGAGACGCACCAAGGCAAAAAGGTCCATCACTGCCGCCACTGCGACTTCAAAACCCCCGACCCGTTCATTCTGAGCGGCCACATCCTGTCTGTCCACACGAAAGACTTGCCCTTCAAGTGCAAAAAATGCAAACGCGGCTTCCGGCTGCAACCAGAGCTCAAAAAGCACATGAAGACGCACAGCGGCAAAAAGGTCTACCAGTGCCAGTACTGCGAGTACAGCACGACGGACGCGTCCGGCTTCAAACGCCACGTCATCTCCATACACACCAAGGACTACCCGCACCGCTGCGAATTTTGCAAAAAGGGATTTCGACGGCCGTCTGAAAAAAATCAGCATATAATGCGCCATCACAAAGAGGTCCTTTTGTAATTGTGTTTTGTGTGTGTGGGGACGGGGGGGTGGGGGGGACGAGGAGAACGCTGCTCCGACGCACTTCATGCATGATAGAAAATGTAGCACTTTTTGTATGAAGGATTGGAGGGTACATGTAACGCCCCCCCTTACCTGAGGCCGTTGCGCCTTTGCCAAATGCCGAAGAGTGCAACATAGAGGACTGCAGTCTCCTCAACATACAGCACTCAGAGAGGCCTCAGAGAAAGCCGCAGTCACTTTTCTTTGATGTCTTTGGGACAGTGGCAGAACTACCAGGGTCGCAAAGGTCACACTTGCAACTGAGCCCTGGCATTCCGCCACCGTGGGAGGGGCCCAAGATGGCAGGAAGGGGACCAGCTGCGGAACATGTGAAGGGGTCCCGCAGCAAGACCATAATAAAGGGCCCCCGGGATCAGGGGGAAGGGCCTTGGACTTGGATGGGAAGGGCCCTGTGGGGAAGCCGTTCATGGTTTCTTGCACTGGGGCCCTGAGGGTCTTAGTTACGCCTCTGCTTTGGGATCAATTTTAAGCCGATGTGTGTAGAGAACCTACAGTATTGATGATGGCCACGCATATCGATGTGATCGTTCAGGCTGATCAAATCGATGAAAACTGCAAACCAGAGACCCATTCTGCGATCAATTTGGAGAGCTGTCAGCTCTGCCCGGAGTAATTGGTCGATTGCTTCTGATAGCTCTATGGGGCCTGCGTCAACGGGCTTTTGTTTCCATTTGTATACTTTAGAAGTATAGGCTCTCCTTTACCCCCCAGTATGCCTTTCAAAATATACTGTAACGGTTATATTTCCTTTTAGAAGTCAATGGTACCTCAGCATTCTTTCGGCAACAGGGATTGAGCCCCAGCCACTTCTCAGCACCTTCCCCTGTTGTTGGAAGCTCCACAAGCCGGTTAGTAACGCAAGCCTCAGTTGCACTCTGGACAACATACTCAGCCCAACGTCACTTCCTTTAAAGTGGTTGTAAACCTCAGACATGAAATATGAACAAAGCATATCCCCTATAGTGTGTACTTGTCTCAGTCCAAAGCACTAAGTGTAATTTCTGTCTGTGCACAGGAGCGTCAGTACACGAGCAAAAACTCTAGAGAAAAAGAGTACCTATATAAAAATGAAAACGTTTAGAAACCAAAATGTCAAAATCAATATGCTTTATTCATTTTTCTTTTTAGAGGTTTACAAAACCACTTTAACCAAGCCTCGCTGTCAGTTCAGATAGTGAGCGAACGAACACTTTTATTAATGAAAAGCGAACTGCACTCACATAAAACCGGGTATAACAGGCACAACAGTAAGACAATCCCCACTGCTGGTACTTTCATCTCCCACCTGTAGTTAGTAAAGGATTACTTGTCTCTGCCCCTTGATAACACCAAATGCCAGACTCCCTCAGTACCAACGCGTTTCAAAGCTTTCTTCATCAGGGGGTTTTGTATTTCCATAAAAGTCTATGGGAAGCAGATCAGAAGGGGAGGGTCAACTGCAGGACAAGTACACCCGTCAGTGAAAGTGAGGCTATCGGCCCAAAGCCCGTTGACACCGGTCCTAATAAATATCTGTGTACCGGAGAATGGATCATAATACAGATTGATTCTACCATTTTTTACTTTTATGACTGATTGATCATATTTTTAACCAATATTTTAAGTCAACTACAAGCCTGGAACGATACTGTGTTGCAGCGTTTGATGGTTGACTGCGATCGGATGTAGCTAGAACGATCCGAAACAGCGACATGCGCGGCCATCTTTATAGAGCTCTCCGGTCCTCTGTGCCGTCTTGTGCTGCCCGCTGCCTCACAGAAGGCGACAGGCGGCCATATAAATATTATGTTTTGATCGATCGATCTTTTCACTTTTGTTTGCACTTTGTTGTTTTGGCCCTTGGGTAGCGAAGGGTTAAGGACCAATGTCATATCATGACCGTTTTTACTTTTTTGATGTAAAACAGCGAAGCAATCAACTTTGTAAATGTTCTATATTACTGTATTGGTTGCTTAAATAGGCTTCCCCATTAGTAATACCGATAGGGGGGTACAGGCAGTACAACCGGTCCTGTTGTAGTGGGCCCAGGCCTCATCAGCTAAACAGGGGTGTGCCCAGAGCAGCTTTATTGTTTCTGCCTAAATTAATAAATAGATTTTTGCTAGACGACACCCCCACGCCTACTCCCTTACCAGGGCTTAAATTACATATCCCTGGGGCCCCATCACATCAACTGAGGAGCCCAGGAGGTGGGAGAAGAGGAGGGACTTTTTTTGGGGGGATATGCTGTTCCACCACAACTCAGGGGGGTAGAGGCGGGGTTAGGGGGGGACCCTTTCAGGAAGGCTGTACGGGGGGACCATGATTTCTAACAGCAGCCCTGAGCAGTATTCATGTACTGGGGCCCAATTGGGTCAGCAGTAGGGCCCGGTCTGTCAGATAGACTGTATAGCGCCCCATTATTTGTAATGGTGGCCCTGCATAGCTATACTGGGGTTTTATAAGCAGGACTTGTCATTACTAAGCATTGCCAGCAGAAGGGGGCAGGAAGGGAAGGCAGTAAGCATAGCACTGAGCAATGTCGGCTGTTTTCATGCCGAGTCGAAGTGCCCATCTCAATCATATTGGAAGCAGGTGAGGAATCGTGGAGAAAAGGGAAGATGGAGGTAGGGGAGTGCTGTGTAGTAGTAGTAGTAGGGAAGGAGGGGGGTGCATTGGTCAGTAAAGGGGGGCAGATCGGCTCACCAGGCTCACATCTCCCCAGTCCTAATGGTGGTAATAGATGTTGCACACCAATATACTTAGGGCTGAATTCTAGGGGAATGGCTGAATAAGCAGCTGAAATACATAGATGTAAAATAAATTGCATGCCGAACGATTTGAAATTCTGTTCAGCCAGTTTGGTGATCCTGCCAGGCAGTTCAGCCAGGTCTTTGTCCTCCAGTACAGTAATCGGAGAGAGCCTGTCTTTGGTCTGTGGTTTAGACAGTGAAGGAGTCTCAGTATACTGGAAAGCTTCAGCACTGTGTACAGGAACAGCAGTACAGTATTAAGCTCAGCACTGTGCACAGGAGCTGCAGTACACTGCTAAGCTCAGCACTGTGCACAGGAGCTGCAGTACACTGCTAAGCTCAGCACTGTGCACAGGAGCAGCAGTACACTGGTAAGCTCAGCACTGTGCACAGGAGCAGCAGTACACTGGTAAGCTCAGCACTGTGCACAGGAGGGACAGTACACTGCTAAGCTCAGCACTGTGCACATGAGATACAGTACACTGGTAATCTCAGCACTGTGCACAGGAGCCGCAGTACACTGGTAAGCTCAGCACTGTGCACAGGAGGGAGAGTACACTGGTAGGCTCAGCACTGTGCACAGGAGGGATAGTACACTGGTGAGCTCAGAACTGTGCACAGGAGCGGCAGTACATTGCTAAGCTCAGCACTGTGCACAGGAGCAGCAGTACACTGCTAAACTCAGCACTGTGCACAGGAGGGACAGTACACTGGTAAGCTCAGCACTGTGCACAGGAGGGACAGTACACTGCTAAGCTCAGCACTGTGCACAGGAGGGACAGTACACTGGTAAGCTCAGCACTGTGCACAGGAGCAGCAGTACACTGCTAAGCTCAGCACTGTGCACAGGAGGCACAGTACACTGCTAAGCTCAGCACTGTGCACAGGAGCAGCAGTACACTGCTAAACTCAGCACTGTGCACAGGAGCGGCAGTACACTGCTAAGCTCAGCACTGTGCATAGGAGCGGCAGTACACTGGTAAGCTCAGCACTGTGCACAGGAGCGGCAGTACACTGGTAAGCTCATCATTGTGCACAGGGGCTGCAATACACTGGTAATCTCAGCAATGTGCACAGGAGTGGCAGTACACTGGTAAGCTCAGCACTGCACAGGAGCGGCAGTACACTGGTAAGCTCAGCACTGTGCACAGGAGCGGCAGTACACTGGTAATCTCAGCACTGTGCACAGGAGTGGCAGTACACTGGTAAGCTCAGCACTGTGTACAGGAGCGGCAGTACACTGGTTAGCTCAGCACTGTGCACAGGAGCGGCAGTACACTGGTAAGCTCAGCACTGTGCACAGGAGCGGCAGTACACCATTAAGCTCAGCAATGTGCACAGGAGTGGCAGTACACTGGTAAGCTCAGCACTGCACAGGAGCGGCAGTACACTGGTAAGCTCAGCACTGTGCACAGGAGCG
Source organism: Lithobates septentrionalis (assembly GCA_037952835.1). Lineage (NCBI taxonomy): Eukaryota > Metazoa > Chordata > Amphibia > Anura > Ranidae > Lithobates > Lithobates septentrionalis. The sequence goes on along the minus strand of JBBDGP010005018.1, from coordinate 70,706 downwards.
GCAGTACACTGGTAAGCTCAGCACTGTGCACAGGAGTGGCAGTACACCATTAAGCTCAGCACTGTGCACAGGAGCGGCAGTACACCAGTAAGCTCAGCACTGTGCACAGGAGTGGCAGTACACCAGTAAGCTCAGCACTGTGCACAGGAGTGGCAGTACACCGGTAAGTTCAGCATTGTGCACAGGAGCGGCAGTACACCGTTAAGCTCAGCACTGTGCACAGGAGCAGCAGTACACCAGTAAGCTCAGCACTGTGCACAGGAGTGGCAGTACACCAGTAAGCTCAGCACTGTGCACAGGAGTGGCAGTACACCAGTAAGTTCAGCAATGTGCACAGGAGTGGCAGTACACCAGTAAGCTCAGCAATGTGCACAGGAGTGGCAGTACACCAGTAAGCTCAGCAATGTGCACAGAAGGGACAGTACACTGCTAAGCTCAGCACTGTGCACAGGAGCGGCAGTACACCAGTAAGCTCAGCACTGTGCACAGAAGGGACAGTACACTGCTAAGCTCAGCACGTTGCACAGCAATAGCTTTAATTGGTCCATTGTGTTGGCCCCACCGGCTTCCAGTGTGCATACTGCTGTACAGGGATATCAAGACAGATGCAGGTACTTATAACATCTGTATTTAAAAATACAGTTCATGTGATTTTTTTTTTTTTTTTTACATAAACCTATACCTAATTTTTTTTTTTGTTAGTTTGAACTAATATAGATAACTTCTATACAAAGGCATATATAGTATTTACAAAGTTGATTGTTTCACTGTCCAGCCTTACTGTTTGATTTTGTCTGAAAGGCAAAATTAAACTTTAACAATTTGTTGCCAACTGACTTTACTGCCAACTTGATCAGTATAGGACTGAGATACTCAACCAGGAGCCTATAGATTTTGTGGAACTACAAGTCCCAGCATGCTTTGCAGTTCTCTGGCTATCCCGGAGTTAGCAGTCTCAGCCGTAGAAAGCTCTGAAGAAGTTTAACGTTAAAAAAAAAATAACATATTACGGTCTAAAATTACTATTTTGCTGTGTTTTTAAATTGAAGATAATTGATCCTGGCAGCTTGGCAAAATCTAGTTTGCACTTTTATAGATTATCTTCAAAAATTTATTTTCACTTTAAAATGTAGCGATTATTTTTTATCACCCAAGCTGAGTATTTTGTTATATTCCATGAGGGGTCCGGAGACGGAACTTTCCTTTTTTTATTTTTCCTGATATTGCAACTTTTGTTTAGACCTTTTATGTCCCCGGAATCATTAATGGATGAAGCGAAAAAGTGACTATTTTGCTGATCTTCATAAGTAGGCTCCTAAGTCCCCCCCGGACCCTAAACACAAAGGCGTTGTTTTATCTCGGCAGACATTTATGGTGCATTGCAAGCTTAGAGCAGCTTTCCTAAAGAAGTATCTTCTTTATGTACAAGGTCGTTGTGGAATCCCCCGGGGAGGGGGATAAAGTGCTCATAGGAACACCCATAAATTGGGCTTTAGCCTGTGGTGGAGCTGACAGACAGCAGATACAGAAAAAAGGTGCTTATATTGCGCAATACAGGCATAGATCAATGAAGAGGTTACTGTTCCTCACCTCCTCCACACGGTATAGTTGGTGTTCAATGACACTCATTACTCTATGTATATATCTTTCCACTCTTGCTCAACTCTACAATTAAGCCCAGCCTTTTGGGTGAAACGCATCCAGAGTACTCTGTCCCAGGCAGGGATCTCTGTGTCTTTGTCCAGATCAGGAAAGCTGTCCGCATTAGGCAATCTTATCGAGTGCATTCTTCCTTTCTTCTTTGGAATTGTGTGGGGTGTAGGATGAGTCCCTGCTGGCATGCAGCACCCAACCTTTCAGAAGGATGACCCAATCTAAGACTCAGGAGCATTGCACTCCATAGAAAGTTTCCCAAACGAATAAGGAAAGTCAGCTCACGGTCACATATTCCCTATGCCTCATTTACTAAATCTTAAGCTTACATTCAAAGCTTGACAGAGAAGCTAACGCGTTTCGCCCGATGTGGTCTTACTGCCAGCTATCTAACAAAAATGAATTAGTTCTTTCCAACATGGATGTAAAGGATATATTTCTAAATTTGATGATTGTCTGTTTAACCTATCAATGGTTTTTATTGGGTAAAGTTGTGTATGAGTAAACCTGTCCTTTTTTATTGTTTAGGGCAAGGGTTTTTTAATGTGATTTTAGAGTAGTTACCAGATGGCTATGAATAAGTCGATGTCGGCCGAAACACGTTAGTGTCTCTGCCAAGCTTTGAATGTAAGCTTGAAGTCTTAAAGTGTTACTAAACCCAGGAGCTTGCATTCACTATATCTGGTCTCCTAAGGTGACGTCGGCCGAAACACGTTAGTGTCTCTGCCAAGCTTTGAATGTAAGCTTGAAGTCTTAAAGTGTTACTAAACCCAGGAGCTTGCATTCACTATATCTGGTCTCCCACAGTACACCGAACATGGAAATTAAATTATTTTAGTAAATATAAACTGCTAAATACCTTTTCTCATCAGCAGTATATAGCAGTCTTGTGACTTCTATCAGTGTCTGGTTAAAGCTTGTAGGAGGAGTTTTCATTCTACTCTGACTGTCCTATGAGGTTGCAGAACCCCTGACCTTCTGTTTGGACAGTGCTGATTGGCCCTGTGCTCATCACATGCACCCTTCCAAGAGAAAAAAAACCCCAAAAAACTCTCTAGCAATACACACCAAACTGAGCACGTTCAGGGTGCCCCGTAGCCTCTGATCTATCGGGAGATGGTTTGGGGACTGGGGAAGAAGGGGAGGATCAGAGAAGACAGGATCAAAAAACATTTTTTTACACAATGCAGAGGATTAACCCCTTAGGTTCCACAGTGAGTATAACAAGCATGCTTTACTGCATATACAGACTGATTTTACTGTTGTGGGTTTAGCACGGCTTTTTCTCTCAGAGAATAGGTGCAGAAACTCCCCCTGTCCAAGTCACCCCTTGTCTCCGCCCCCTACCCACCTCTGAGCACCGTTCCTTTGTTCCATCCCCTATAGACCTTCTAGGACTACCCCTTGTAGAGAATACAGAAGCATGTAACATTTGTGGTACTAAGTAATTTGTATGGAACTTGTTAATGATAACAAGCTGTAAAATAGATCCCCTGCAGCCAGCAACAATAGAACCCCCCCAGCAACAATAGAACCCCCCAGCAACAATAGACCCCCAGCAGCAACAACAGATCTCCCTGCAGCCAGCATCAATAGACCCTCCAGCAGCTAGCAAAGATAAACCCTTCCCTCAACAGTAGATCCTTCCCAGCAATATAAGACCCACCCTCAGCAACAATGGACTACCTACAACGAAATATCTTGCTCAGCAAAAATAGACCCCTTGCAGCAACAACCGATCTCCCCACAGCCAGCATCAATAGACCCTCCAGCAGCTAGCAACAATAAACCCTTCCCTCAATGGTAGACCCCTCCCAGCAATATAAGACCCACCCCCAGCAAGAATAGATCTCCCACCAGCAACAACAGACCCACCCCCCTCCTGCAAAAATATATCCCCCTGCAGCACACCGCTACACCCCTTGCAATTACATACATTCAGTGCTGGAGGTGCCGCAACTGTGTTTCCTGCAGAAAAAAAAAAGCCCTGGGGTTTAGTAACACTAATAAAGGAAGCATAGATGTTCAGAGACCGCGTGCCATCTCTTTCTTTTCTCGTTGTGGATGATTGTCTGGCTGAGCAGGCATCGGTGTCCCTTGTTGATGGAATGAGGGGTGTGTTTGGAGGACGAGCGTTCTCATTCTCTGATCCATAGAGAGTTACAGCCTGTACTCCTATTAAGATCTGAATTCAGCAATCCCAGACTGGACTTCAACAAAATGGTGGCCGTCTGTACACAGACACCAACTCCCCTGTTGCATGAATGTGAATAAATTGAGGAAAAGTTGGGTTCAGCTCCTGTGCTCCATCTGCAGCGAACTCCTCAGATGCGTTTCGCCCTTTTCTGGGCTTAATTGTAGAGGCCTTGAAATTTACTAGAGCCTAACAAGCCCAGCCTGCCTGTCTTGCAACAGTCTGTTCACATGCTGATCCAACTGATACGGGTTTGGGGGCCATTCGGGCGGTTTCTATTTTCATTGGTTTGGAATCCCAGACTGGAGCTGAAGTGCTTTTAAAGAGCTTCAAGAAAGCTGCTCATAGCTTGGTAAATCCTCTTTAGACCTGCAATTGCAAGCCAAAATTAAACAGCGCCTGGGTGTATAGACTTAAATTGGTTGTAAACCCTCATATACACTATATTGTCAAAAGTATTGGGGCACATGAACTTTAATGGCATCCCAGTCTTAGTCCGTAGGGTTCAATGTTGAGTTGGTCCACCCTTTGCAGCTATAACAGCTTCAACTCTTCTGGGAAGGCTGTCCACAAGGTTTAGGAGGGTGTCTATGGGAATTTTTGACCATTCTTCCAGAAGAGCATTTGTGAAGTCAGGCCCTTATGTTGGATGAGAAGGCCTGGTTCACAGTATCCACTCTAATTCATCCCAAAGGAGTTCAGGACCGGCTCTCTATGTTCTATTGGGTTGAGGTCAGGACTCAGGTCAGGCCAGTCCAGTTCCTCCACCCCAAACTCGCCCATCCACACTATAATGCCAAAAGTATTGGGCCGCCCCTTCAAATCATTTGGTGGAGGGGGGGATTATGGTGTGGGGTTGTTTTTCAGGGTTTGGGCTTGGCCCCTTAGTTCCAGTGAAGGGAACTCTTAAGGTGTCAGCATACCAAGACATTTTGTACAATTTCATGCTCCAGACTTTGTGGGAACAGTTTGGGGATGGCCCCTTCCTGTTCCAAAATTACTGCTCACCAGTGCACAAAGCAAGGTCCATAAAGATCTGGATGAGCGAGTTTGGGGTGGAGGAACTTGACTGGCCTTTACAGAGTCCTGACCTCAACCCAATAGAGCATAGAGAACCGGTCACAAACTTATACCATGCGAATTGGATGCAGGGAAACCCGCATCCAATTCGCATAAGTGTGAACCCAGCCTAAATCAGCTGGAGATCCCACCCCTGTCACCATTTTTCTCTTGGTGTCAGGAAAACTTCTCAGAAGTGATTCATGCTTATAGCAAAGGAAGGAGGCAGCAGACAGAAATGGCACTTACTGCTCTGGCCAAGACAAGTACACACTATAGAGGGATATGCTTTGTTCATATTTCATGTCTAAGGTTTACAACCACTTTAAAGGGGACTTACTTGGCCTTCAGGTTCTATAGGGTTTTGAAGGCTGCTGGTTGTCGCTCTGTTTTAGGAGAAAAGATATGCCGCACTTTGGCTTGGATAGGGAAGGTGCGGTTATGCTACTTCTTCCTCCGGCGTTCTCTTTAATTATTCAGGATCCTCCGCTAATGACGGGAAAACGCAGGAACCGGTAAGGAAGAAACTCAAAAAGTTGGAGACGCTTCCTCCCAACCAGCTAACCTCCCAGAGGTCCGTTTTGGATGGAATTTCTTGCATTCCAGTTCCATCGAGTCATTCCTGCTGACATATACAAGTTGTATTACAAAGATATATAAGCAGCCTGTGCTGTCCGGGATCAACTCGTTTTTTTAAAAACAATTTGTGCCTGAAAGTTTTATTTCAGCGACTGCCCCGCCGCTGCAGGACATTTCCCGTTCCTTCTGAGTCCAGGACTGGCGGTGGAGTAAGAAGAATTTCTGCAAAGTGTTTACATAGCTGCTAACACACAGGCGTGTATAGGAGGATTCAGTGTTCACGCTCTTCTAATATTGGAGGCCACGGTGCTAGAGATACAAGGGAACTGTGCAAGGAAAATCCCTTTTTTGTTACTGTTCCGGTTTAATGTTGTTTGTAGGCACCTGTTTTATTGTGTGTACCCGTCTGTTATTATTTTGTTTTCATTTTAACTATATGTGTACATATATTATATCTATGGATGGAAAAAAAAAATAACCTTTAAATGTTTAGCACTTTTATCTTGGTATATATGTGCAGTTATGGGGATGGTTTGAATGCAGTCCACTGCCATGGAACACAATAGCAACTTCACCTGCAGATATTTTAAAGCTTTGGAGATGTTGTCTCTGGAAACGGCTGCAAGTTCCCTCATTTCTATGGTGTAAATTTATCTGCCATACTGCATTCCATTGGTCCTGCTGAGGGGCCAGGAGATAGCAAGATGGAGGATAATAACAGAAAGGGCTCTTAAGGGGGAACACGTGGCAGTTTTCAGAGTCAGATTTATGGATTTTTGGGGAGAAAGCTATTCTCTAAAACATTGGTCTCCAATCTGCGGCCCATGGGCTGGGTACGGTCCTTTGCTTGCTTTTATCTGGCCTTGGGGCACCATTCCTTTCACTGACTCCAACAGTGGGGCGTAATTCTTCCCACTAATACCAGTGATGGGGAACTATTCCTTTCTCTGATACCAATGATGGGGCACTATTCCTTCCACTGACACCAACAGTGGGCCACTATTCCTCCCACTGATACCAATGATAAGAAACTATTCCTTCCTCTGATACCAACAATGGTTCGCTATTCCTCCTACTGATACAAACAATGCAATAGTATTCCTTCCACTGACACCAACAATGGTTCACTATTCCTCCCACAGACACCAACAATGGTTCACTATTCCTCCCATGGACACCAACAATGGTTCACTATTCCTCCCACTGACACCAACAACGGTTCACTATTCCTCCCACGGACACCAACAATGGTTCACTATTCCTCCCACTGACACCAACAACGGTTCACTATTCCTCCCACGGACACCAACAATGGTTCACTATTCCTCCCACTGACACCAACAATGGTTCACTTTTCCTCCCACGGAAACCAACAATGGTTCACTATTCCTCCCACTGACACCAACAATGGTTCACTATTCCTCCCATGGACACCAACAGTGGTTCACTATTCCTCCCATGGACACCAACAGTGGTTCACTATTCCTCCCATGGACACCAACAATGGTTCACTATTCCTCCCATGGACACCAACAGTGGTTCACTATTCCTCCCACTGACACCAACAATGATGCACTATTCTTTTAGCTGATATCAACAAATGGGGTACCATTCCTCCCACTGATACTAGTAATGGGGCACTATTCCTCCTTCTACTGACCACGGGTGCTATATAATTTTAGTCCCAGAGACCATCAAGCTCGAAGCATTTTTATCTCTGACTGATGCTGGGGCATTTTATACAGCCACTGGCCACCCTAATGTCTGAAGGACAGTAAACTGGCCCCTTGTTTAGAGAGTTTGGAGACCCCTTCTTAAGAGAAGGGTCAGCAACCTTTTATTCACACAGGAGCAGAGCAATTTTTAGGCATGTTTATTTGAGTTTTTTTACAAAATAGGTCTGAAGAAAACACTTGATTTGAGAGTTTACAAGCATCCCAGCTGAAGCCTATGGGACCTAAAATGCCCAAATCTGCCTCAAAAGTAGCTCATGTATCTACTACATCAGATTTTGTGTGTTGAGAGTTTAGGAACTTTGTGCTTCGAGCTACAAAATGCTTAGGTGTGAATGGGGCCCCACTGTCAAATTACAAACATTAGTCAGCCAGAATACCATTGTATAATAGCATACCATAGACCCCAGGTCACCCCAGTTCCTGCACCGTCATCCCCCTGATCACTCACAATTCAAGCACCATCACACCCTCAGAGCACCCCAATTCCTGCACCTTCATCCCCCTGATCACTCACAATTCCAGCGCCATCACGCCCTCAGATCACCCCAATGCCTGCACCGTCATCCCTGTGATCACTCACAATTCCAGCACCATCACACCCTCAGAGCACCCCAATTCCTGCACCTTCACACCTCAGATCACCCCAATTCCTGTACCATCACACCCTCAGATCATCACAATTCCTGCACCTTCACACCTCAGATCACCCCAATTCCTGTACCTTCATCCCTGTGATCACTCACAATTCCAGCACCATCACACCCTCAGATCACCCCAATTCCTGTATCATCATCCCAATTCCTGCACCAGTTCCAGTCCTCAGATCACCCCAATTCCTGCACCTCCAGACCTCAGATCAACCTCCATTCCTGCACCTCCAGACCTCAGATCACCCCAATTCTTGCACTTTCACATCCCAGATCACCCCCAATTCATACACCATCAGACCTCGGATCACCACAGTTCCTGCACCTTCAGACCTCAGGTCACCCTAATTTCTGCACCATCACATCTCAGACTACCCCCAATTCATACACCATCACACCCCAGATCACCCCAATTCCTGCACCTTCAGACCTCGGATCACCCAAATTCCTGCACCATCACACGTCAGGTCCCCCGATTTCTGCTCCATGATGTGGGTCTGTCATGGCACCCTGAATCTAATGCCGGGATCTGAACTGTACCATTGCCCATAATGGTACATAACAGAGGTCTTGGTTCACAGGTGAGGGGTGCAATCACAGTAAAAGGTCTGAACATGCCATTTTTGGAGCAGTTAACTCTCACGATAGACTGAGCCGTTCGGGGTGATTGCACTAAGCACTTAGCGTGCCTTTGATCATCTTGGCAACTGTGCAATAAACAGATTTGTATAGGAAACTATTTTAATGGTATTTGTGAATGCAGTTGTAATGTGGCTCATGTTGGGGGGGGGGGGGGGGGTGTTGTAGTTCCCAAGCATTTAAAGTTTTTCAGAATTATTTGTTTTAATCTAAATTCCAGTTCTCTGCACTATTCGGGTATTCCATACCCCATTGTGACTGCAAGTTTTGTGGGCATGCAACTTGTATCCCTTTGCAAAAAAATTTCTGCTGACGCTAGGGAGATCTGTCTACCAGTCCTGCTCCATACATGTTTTATCTCAGCAGTACCTCAGACCTTGCCTGGTCCCATCATGATAAATGCAGAAAAACTCAAGGATTCCTAGCTTAAAGTTCTGCCATGACGGTGCGTGTTTATTCAAAGAGCGCGATATACAGAAAGCTTGACATGCTTCACACAGTGCTTATAAAGTCTCACCTTATAAGGTCCTTTACCTTATGAGTAAGTGCTGATCCTGTAAAATGGCCTCAGTGGACACCTCATAAGACCCCTTAAGACTTTTATGATGGCGGGTGGGGGCGGAGCTTAAGAGCATGTGATTGGCTGTCAGGGCTGTAACGTGGTCCAAAAATTCCCATTCGCGGAGCTTTCGGTTAGGCACCGGTAACTGTGTTGGGAGCGCCACGCTCTTGGCACAGTTGTTTGGGCAGCAATTCGGCGCCAAGGGGTTAAAGGAAACAGGGTGAGTAATCTAGGCACAGTGTTGTGAAAAAATATTTGCCCCCCACCTGGTTTTGTTTTTTTGCATATTTGTCACACTTAAATGATTCAGATCATCAAACAAATTTTTAATATTACACAAAGATAACCGGAGTAAATACAAAATTACGTTTTTAAATGATGATTTCATTTATTAAGGGAAGAAAGTTGTCCAAACCAGTCTGGCCCTATGTGAAAAAGTAATTGTCCCCTAAACCCAACAACAGGTTGTGCCACCCTTGGCGGCAACAACTGCAATCAAACATTTGCGATAACTGGCAATATGTATTACATCGCTGTGGAGGAATTTTGGCCCACTCTTTTTTTGCAGAATTGTTTTAATTCAGCCACCTTGGAGGGATTTCCAGCATGAACAGCCTGTTTAAGGTCATGTCACAGCATCTTAATGGGATTTAAGTCCGGACTTTTAACTAGGCCACTCCAAAACCTTCATTTTGCTTTTTGCGAGCCACTCAGGTGGACTTGCTGTTGTGTTTGGGATCATTGTCCTGCTGCATAACCCAAGTGCGCTTGAGGTCAGGAACTGATGGCCGGACATTCTTCTGGTAGAGCGCAGAATTCATGGTTCCAGAAATGATGGCAAGTCGTCCAGCCCCAGACCATCAAACTTACCACCATCATGTCTGACTGTTGGTATGATGTTCTTTTTATAAAATGCTGTGTTAGTTTTATGCCAGCTGTAACGGGACACACACCTTCCAAAAAGTTCAACTTTTGTCTCATCAGGCCACAGAATATTTGCTTAAAAGTCTTGGGGGAAATCCAGATGCTTTTTGGCAAATTTTGGAAGAGCCTTGTGTTTTTTTTGGTCAGCGATGGCTTTGGCCTTGGAACTCGCCATTTTTGCCTAGTCTCTTTCTTATTTTTGAATCATGAACACTGACCTTAACTGAGGCCAATGAGGCCTGCACTTCTTTAGATGTTGTTCTGGGTTCTTTGATGACCTCCTGGATGAGTCGTTGACGTGCTCTTGGAGTCATTTTGGTAGGCCGGCCACTCCTGGGAAGGTTCACCACTGTTCCAAGTTTTCTCCATTTGTGGATAATGGCTCTCACCGTGGTTCACTGGAGTTCCAAAGCCTTAGAAATTGCTTTGTAACCCTTTCCAGACTGATACATTTCAATTACTTTGATTCTCATCTGTTCTTGGGTTTCTTTAGATCGCAGCATGATGTGTTGCTTCTTGAGATATTTTTGCGTGCTTCACTCTGTCAAACCGCTTCTATTCAAGTGATTTCTTGATTCAACAGTTCTGGCAGTAATCAGGCCTGTGTGTGGCAAGTGAAATTTAACTCAGTTTGCCAAAAAATGTCGTTAATCGCAGTTCATTCATAATTTAGGAACGGGGGCGATTACTTTTTCACAGATGGCGAGGCAGATTTGGACAGCTTTTTTCCCTGAATAAATTAAATCCTTTAAAAACTGCATTTTGTTTTACCCGGGTTATCTTTGTGTAATATTAAAATTAGTTTGGTAATCTGGATTATTTAGGTGTGACAAATATGCAAAAAAAAAAAATCAGGAAGGGTGCAAATACTTTTCACAGCACTGTACATAGGGTTTTGCTGCTGCCTTCAGGATCTTGGGTCAGCCTAGTATAACCCCTTTCGCTACCATCCTAGTCTAGTCCAGTGATGGTGAACCTTGGCACCCCAGATGTTTTGGAACTACATTTCCCATGATGCTCATGCACTCTGCAGTGTAGTTGAGCATCATGGGAAATGTAGTCCCAAAACATCTGGGGTGCCAAGGTTCACCATCACTGATCTAGTCTTTTGCTACTGTCCTCGGAGAACGGATATCTCTCTTCAGAGAGAAGCAAATCCTTTCTTACTTTGCTTTTTAATCACGATTCTTTCTTCTAGGAACCTTCTTCAGTTGTTGCAGAGCCATTGATTTTGCAGCTCTCTGGAATGGCTGATCCTCGGCATAACTTTGGGGGGGCTTACATAGACCCTGCTATGAGTAAAAAGAGGGGTTGGCTTATAATGTGTCCTGAAGGCACTGGACTTTTCTGAGGTGCTCTTCTAGACACCTTTGGTGTAACATGGGTCAGCCACACTTTACAGGTCCAGGGTAGCTGGTCTGTTAATACCTGTCCTGTACACTTTCTGTTGCAACCTGTTTTATATAGTGACTGGCCTATTCCGGGGGAAAAAAAATCTTACTCTTTCCAAGCGCTTTGTCCAGTAATATCCTATTGAGGAGGGGGTCCTTAAAATGTGGGCTAGCCATTTCATGTCTTAACAACATTTGTCCCTGTAGAGGACTTCCCAGTGTTTAAAGACTGTGGATGAAAGGCTAGAAGCCCTTTCCAAAGACATGTTCTTTCTTGCAGGCACTGTCCTTCAACCTGCCTTTGCTATCATTTTTATCTCCCAGAACTTAGGTGCCTGGTCCCAGGATATGTTTCAGGATCCTGAATCTATCCTCATGGAACCCTCTGTTCACATAATAACAAGAGCTTTTCCCTGGGGTCCCACTCCACTGTGTTTATGGATCAATATTATTTACCTAATGTCCAGAATGTGTCTTTTTTTGGTACTTTAGACGAGGATCTTTTGGCTCAAATGTTAGTCTGCAGAACATCAGTGTAAGATACATATATTGCATTTGCCCTTTGGTGGGGAATGCCACTTTGGCCAGACCCTGGGCAACTTTATCAAGGATGTCACTGAGGAAAAGTGCACCTGTTTGCCCCAGCAAAAGAAGGCTAAGCTTAGTCTGGAAAACCTTCTACGTCAGAGGCTAAGAATTCCTTTCATTTCCCTCAAGTCTCCATGTCCAAGGTCAGGGACTCTGTTGCACTGTAAATCCTTGACTACCCAATCCTCCAAGCCCATAAGAAGTCCTCCTCACAATGAGGGGGTGCCTCCACTTGAGTAGGGGGACATCTATTTGCCTTTGTGGCCACCTGGTCAAGTGCAAACTCTGCAGAGGATTGGGTGGATCCTAACCTCGACTCGTGCTCCCTGCCCATCAATTGGGATACCTAGGCCTTCTCTTGGACACTTCTCTGCCCAAGGTCTTTCTTCCGCAAGAAAAGTTCCAGCCCTGAACTCAGGGAAATACTTCCTCCCACTGGTCTGGAATGTTCTCATGACAGATGCTAACCTGTCATGCTGGAGAGGAGCCCTGGACACTCAGTGCAAGGGACTTAATCGGGGGATTCGATTTTTAAAATGAATAACAGTCTGGAAGTCGGAGAGATTCAGTTATCCCTTCCATGCTGGCCCTCTGGACGGCAAAGATCATGTGACCTGGATTCAGTTGGACAACTCCACAGCAGTGGCTTACATCAACCACTGGGGAGAAACCCAATTCTCGTAACCCAAAGAGAAGACAATCAGATTCTGGCTTGAGCCTAACCTGATGTTCCAGCCTTGTCCACCGGGCACATCTCAGGCTTGGAGAATTGGCAGGAGGACTTCCTCCATTGTCAATGTGGGGACTCAAATAGTCTCAACTCTATGGTGTTTAAAGACCTCTGTTGCAGGTGGGAATGCCGGATGTGGACCTCCTGGCTTCCAGGTTCAACAACAAACTGAGCAAGTTTGTCTCCAGGTCCCGGGATCCACTAGCCTTTCCTCCTCTAAAGCACCTTCCGCACTTGCTCTGCAGGTTCGATATTGAGGACATTCTAGTTATTTTCGCTGCTCCTTTTATTAGAATTTTATATAGGACATAGGTCCCCCCCTCTGTTTGTATGATCCACTCCTGCTTTTGCTTTGCTACAAGACTGGAGCATGATGAGAATGGAAGGGATTATAATAAGCTGTTCTTAGAGGTTTTTTTGCCAGTGTCCTTTCCCCTGAGGTCATTCGCATAACCCTGTGTACCAGAATTACTCATCCTGTGTCCCTTAATGTAGAAAAGGATTTTTTTATGGGAAGTTAAAAATCCCTTATCAAACTAGAAGTGAGAAAATTGACCTTCACATACAAAAGTGTTGGAGACGTCTATAATTAACTTGTTGGCAATGAATTCACCTGCCATATACCCTTTTCGACATAGAAACGTAAGTCTGCACACTCCTTCCAATCACATATTCAGAAGACCTTTATTGAACAAGTGGTGGCAACACTCCATTCTGTTCCTACCATTGACATATTTTAACCGCCTACTATGGTTTAGTTGTAGATCTCTATGATTAAGCCCCAGTAGAAGGTGAAATCCATCAATGGAGTACAGTATCTCTTATCACTTATTTGATAAGTTCTTTTGAATATGTAATTGGAAGTGGTGTTCGGCTTTACGTCTATAGCAGGAGGTGGTTGATGAGGCCCAAAGTCTATCCAGCACCCCGCAGCTGGTGTGAGCGGCATCATGAGAGCTTTTGATGGACTGCCTTTTCCCGACTCGTGGGAATGGTGCAAGTTCCAGGGCAACTCACTTCTGAAATCCTGTGAAGTAACAAGTCAATAGTATAACATTGATTTTGTTTGCAACTGGTAGCAGGTTATTGCTGTGACTTTTAACCTGTAACCCCTCCACTTCCAAACACTGTCACGAAAGCCCTTCAAACTGTAACCCCTCCACACCCAACCACTGTCATGAAAACCCTCCAAACTGTAACCCCTCCACACCCAACCACTGTCATGAAAACCCTCCAAACTAACCCCTCCACACCCAACCACTGTCATGAAAACCTTTTGTATTGTGGTTGATTAGATGCATTGATACTATTCAGTATATTAATTGCCTGCTTTCCCACATGCCTTTATTTTTTTTTTGCCATACTTTCATGCACGTCAAAAAAACGTTGACCAGAGTTGGTGCAATACTGGCGGGGGTGCTGAACAGTTAGAGTTAGGGCAAGCACTCCTGGCAGTGTTATAGTTTTTACAAACCCCAGTCATTTTCTCTTTTTTCTGGATGACTCTTATGTAGAAATATTAGCCAGGGGGGGTCTCCAATTTTCCTAAACAAAGGGGCCAGTTTACTGTCCTGCAGACTTTGGCCAGTGAGAGTAGATAATGCCTCAGCTTAGTGGTCAGTAGGAGGAGAAATAGTGCACTGCCTCATCATTGGTATTGGAGGAATAGTGCCCCGCTGTTGGTGTCAGTGGAAAGAATAATGCCAGTGGAAGAAACTATGCCTATTTGGTGGTGTTAGTGGGAGGAATAGTGACCCATTGTTGGTGTCAGTGGGAGGAATAGTGACCCATCATTGGTGTCAGTGGAAGAAATGATGCCTCATTGTTGGTGTCAGTGGGAGGAATAGTGCCCCATTGTTGGTGTCATGGAAGAAATGGTGCTTCATATCAGTGGGAATTATAGAGCCTTGTATCAGTGGTAAGAACGGTGCTTCAAGGGCTGGCTAAAGGCAAGCATGGGGTTGCATCTGGCCCACAGACCACAGTTTGGAGCTTTAGGCAATACTACTAATATTAAGCCATTTTAGATTTATTTTGTGCACCATACTGTCCATATAGCAAACTAATGCTACGTACACACGACCGGTTTAGCCGTCGTAATAAACTCCGACGGTTTCTGCGACGGAATTCCATTCAAGCGGTCTTGCCTACACACGGTCAACCCAAAGTCCGACCGTCCAGAACTTGGTGACGTACAACACTTACGACGGGCCTAGAAAAAGGAAGTTCAATAGCCAGTAGCCAATACCTTCCGTCTCGTACTTGCTTCAGAGCATGCGTCTTTTTTGGTCCGTCGGACCAGCACACAGACGATCGGTTTTCCCGATAGGAATTGGGTCCGTCGGAAAGATTTAGAACATGTTCCATTTCTAGGTCCGTCAGATTTTTCGAAAAAAAAAAAGTCCGATGAGGCCTACACATGATCGGTATATACGATGAAAAGCTTCCGTCTGACTTTTTCTGTCGGACATTCCGCTCGTGTGTACGCGGCATAAGAGATTCCCGGGTTTATACTAAGAGATTGTTCGCAGTCCATCTATCATTAAACCAACCTTGGTCATTTCAGAAGTTATGGTGAAGTTTCCTGGGACTGGAAGGTTCAGTTATGTGCCATGAGCATCGTTAAATCCCGACACTAATAGAAATCTTGTTATGGATTGGTTCGATCCCCGGCCACTGAAAAACCTTATAGGAAATGTTTAGCCAGTTCTCGGATACTGCAGGCTGTTTGTTTTCAAATACGCATCTCTTGTTTAAACATGAAAGGTTGGCATGCGAGGGACCGAAAGCTTTGTGTGATATGGCCGAGTATTATTTCACTTTTATGCTGTTTTTAGTATTTTATCTTTTTTTTTTATGTTTATTACTTTTTTTTGCACTAAACCAATAAAAATGCCAACGTATAAAGTGTCTTATGTGTTTTGGGTAAAGGTCAACTTTTTTTTATGATTTAATTTTTTTTTTATTAATGTTATTAAAGCTTTTACAAAGATATTGTGGTTTATGCGGATGTAAAAGGTCAAAATGCGTTGTATGATTGTCGCCGTAAATGTGGGGACTGTTTCCGAATGTGTTTAATTCATCCTATCGAGAAAATAAAGAGCGCCTAACATTTCATTTGTGTTGGACTCATTTGAAGACCGTGAAAGTGCGCGGGAAAGTAGCCTGCAGGACACCGCGCGTGAAAAACTTGAGCCTGCGTCACATGATGACCTGCCGGAGGTTATAAAATTAAGGTACATTCCAGTTTCATGGCACTAAGGGCTCGTTCACACGGGTGGCTTAGGAGCGGTAAAAATATATTGTATAGAAAAAAGATTTGGACCTAACTGGCAATCAACGGTAAAAATAGGCGTTTGGGTTGCGGTTTTACCAACTGCCCCAGTTTAGCTGCAACCACATGAGTTTGAACATTTGCCACGGGCATGATGCGTTGCTTCGCAGCTGCAGCAAAAGATGATTAGTTGGGCAGTAGCACGACGAATGGAAACCCTTTCAAGCTCTCAGTTGCGGCTTGGTTTTCCTGTTCTGAATCGCCATTCAACTGCCACAAAAAACGGGCGTTCACGAGGTTGCAGTGTCGCCCCCGGAATGTTTGGCAGCTGCTCCTGTAATATTCTCTGAAAGTGATCCACCATGAATCGTTTTTCAGAGGGTTGGTAAGGGTTGCTGCCCAGGTGAACAAGCCCTAACTGATATGCTGTATGTTGTTTAAGGATGAGCTCCAGCGTGTTCGCACACTCCACGTGCAGAGCCCTCCAGGAAGTTGGCGCGGTGCTGCGCTAATCACAGGCAGTGAGACATTTTCCCAATGTGCGGCTGCAGAGATCAGGAAATGTCTCACTGCCTGTGACTAGCGCAGCGCTGTGCCGACTTCCTGGTGGGCTCTGCACGTGGAGTGTGCGAATACGCCGGAGCTCATCCTTAAAGTGGAGGGCCACCCTGAAAAAAAAATTCCACCAAAAATCCTAAAAAAAAAAACAAAAAAAAAAAACCTTGTTGCTAGGCAGTCTTCCTAATCTGCCTCTTCCTATTCTGCGTTGTGTTCTGCTCCTAGCTGAGCGGCCCCGTTGCCTTCTGGGAACTGTGTGTGTTCCCAGAAAACCACGGGGGCCATTCATAGATCGCCGCTCGTGCGTGCACAGTAGGAAACTGGCAGTGAAGCCGCAAGGCGCCACTGCCTGTTTCCCTTACCTAGGGATGGCGGTGCCGAGAGCCGAGGGACGGGTCGGCCTCGGGCGGCCGACATCGCGGGCACCCAGGACAGGTAAGTCTACTTATTTAAAGTCAGCAGCTACAGTGTTTGTAGCTGCTGACTTTGAAAAAAAATTTTTAGCTGGCCGGAATCCCACTTTAATATTGTTGCTACAAAAGCCGTTTTGATTTTTCTTTTTTCAAGCGACCCAAAAATTGTAAGTCATGAAAAGTATCCCAGTCACCACACACCGTGCAAAGTTGTCTTATGTGAGAGTGATAGCAGCTTCAGCTGAAACCGTCTCAGCCACGTCTCCGATGCGTTTCGCCCCGGGACTTAGCCATGAAAGGGGCAGGTGAAACATGTTGCGGTGTGGCTTAGATCAATGGTCTCCAAACTGCAGCCCCGGGGGCTGGATGTGGCCCTTTGCGTGCCTTGATCCGGCCCTCGGGGCACTATTCCTCCCACTGATACGAGACACTATCCTGCAACCTGACAACAATGGGTCACTATTCCTCCCAATGATACCAACGATGGGGCAATATTCCTCCACCCAATACCAAAATGTGGCGATGTTTACTCCCACAGATGCCAGAAAAGGTCCACTCCCGCTGGCCATAGTCCAGGCCCTCCTACAGTTTGAAGGGCAATAAACTGGCCCTTTATTTAAAAAGTTTGGAGACCCCCCCCCCCTGACTTAGATGGAGTCAGCGAAGGGCGCTATTATTCTCACAATAGACGGCTTTGCACGGTGTGCAGGGAATGGGATTCTTTTCATGCCTGGCAGTTTGTATTGACTCATCTAGCCTATACCCACAGTGGGATCCACCGAATATGGCTGTGGAAGCTCTTTCCAGGTTTACCAAAAAAATTCCTTGTAAATATGAGTATCCTAAATTTATTATATTACACAATCCTTATCAGGTCTGTGCAGAGATAAAAGGCAAATTTCATGTATTCCCACTTGGATATGCTTATACCTTGGTCATTTTCAGCCTTAGGCATTTTAAATCAATCCCACCTGGATTTAATTAAAAACCATACCTTTAAGGCCTGGAGTTTGGGGAAGTCCCTTCCATTGAAACATGTTGGCCGTATTTTACTCAAATAACAATTCCAAACCAATATCGGCTATCTGACCATTTGAATCAGGCACTCCTAACCCTGTACCCAAAGTGGGTTATTAGTTGAGCGGGTTGGTCACTGCAGTTGGGGAGGTGGCGTCTACCAAAGACCTCGAACAGGTCATCTGTTTCTGTATCTCGGCTGCAGACCAACCTCCTTATAGAGGTAGTGATCACTTGGATTTACAAAACGTTGGCTTACATTAGTCCATAGCTGCCACACACCCACTATATAGATGTATTCCCACAAGTCTACTTTGGATTTACCAATTTGATAGTCTCAGCTATATCAGGATAATAGGAAGGGGTGCTGCACGTCCAGAGAGGTCCTTAGGCTGCTGTGCTCCTTGTTTTCCAGGTGTTCATTGGAGGACAGGACAGACCTCAGGGGTATAGGATCTGCCCCTAGAAGGGTGGATTCTAATCTAAAACAGAGAAGCATTGCTCCTCCCCTTGGGAGCCCCTAGGGGGTAAGATGTCTTAGTTCACCGATGGAAAAAAGCAGACCTCTGGGGGATAGCCCTCTCACCTAGGAGGATGGACTTAAAACTAAAACAGAAGAGCATTGCTCCTCCCCTTGGGATTCCCAGGGAGTAGGATGTTACATATGAACTAGAAAACATAGTAGGTGAGGTTGAAAAAAGACACAAGTCCATCAAGTCCAACCTATGTGTGTGATTATATGTCAGTATTACATTGTATATCCCTGTATGTTGCGGTCGTTCAGGTGCTTATCTAAGAGTTTCTAGAAACTATCGACGTTCCCCGCTGAGACCACCGCCTGTGGAAGGGAATTCCACATCCTTGCTGCTCTTACAGTAAAGAACCCTCTACGTAGTTTAAGGTTAAACCTCTTTTCTTCTAATTTTAATGAGTGGCCACGAGTCTTGTTAAACTCCCTTTCGCTAAAAAGTTTTATCCCTATTGTGGGGTCACCAGTACAGTATTTGTATATTGAAATCATATCCCCTCTCAAGCGTCTCTTCTCCAGGGAGAATAAGTTCAGTGCTCGCAACCTTTCCTCATAACTAAGATCCTCCAGACCCTTTATTAGCTTTGTTGCCCTTCTTCGTACTCGCTCCATTTCCAGTACATCCTTCCTGAGGAGTGGTGTACATGCTTCCTGAGGACTGGTGTACATCCTTCCTGAGGAGGTCATAGTTTACTAGTGGACAAAGCTGACCGCCAAGGTATAGCCCCTGCTCCTAGGAGGGTGGACTATAACCCAAAACAGAGGAGCATTGCTCCTCACCCTATGGGGTAAGATGTCCTAGTTCACTAGTGGACAAAGCTAACCTATGGGGTATAGCCCTCTCGCCTAGGAGGATAGACTTTAACCTGAAATCAGAGGAGCATTGCTACTCCCCTTGGCAGCCCTAGGGGGGAGGATGTCTTAGTTCATTGGAAGGCAAAGCAGACCTTACCCTAGGAGGGTGGCCTCTAAACTAAAGCAGGGGCATTGCTCCCCCCTCCTTGGGAGCCCCCAATCTAGATAGATAGATAGATAGATAGATAGATAGATAGATAGATAGATAGATAGATAGATAGATAGAAGGTAGTGATCCTGTGTTTCTGTTAACCCTTTGATCGCCCCTGATGTCAACCCCTTTCCTGCCAGTGTCAGTACAGTGACAGTGCATATTTTTAGCACTGATCACTGTGTTAGTGTCACTGGTCCCAGAAAAAGTGTCACTTATGCCTCGTTTCCACTGAGCGGATCGGTTCGGTACGGTACGCTATTTTGGGTGTTTCCATTATGAAAGCGGCCCATACAACCCAACCGAACCGCTCCATTCAGGGTCCTGCTTTAGATGTGGGGCCATAGAAAATGGAACGGTTCGGTTAGGGCGGAGCTACGATACATTCCACTGATTGGCGGACAGAAAACCCTCTGCTGTGCTAGGCTGAGGCATTTTTGTCTAAACCCTGTATGGCCCCTTGTGGTCCCACTTGCAGTGGAAACGCTCACCAGAATAGACCGGACCATTCTAGGCCATTCAAACTGTACCGACCCCAACCGATCCGCTCAGTGGAAACAAGGCATTAATGTCCAATTTGGCCACTGCAATGTCGCAGTCACACTATAAGTTGCTGATCGCTGCCATTTACTAGTAAAAAAAAAAAAAATCCGTAAATATATCCCATAGTTTGTAGACGCTGTAACTGTTGCCTATACCAATCAATATTGGCATTTTTTTTTAAAAAATATTCAAAAATATGTAGCAGAATACATACAGTGGGGAAAATAATTATTTGATCTCCTGCAGATTTTGCAATACATGGCCCGTCCATTGGCACCTCAATGCGGCAAAGTCAGCCTGTACCTTTAGCAGAGAAACAGCCCCAAAGCATCATATTTCCACCTCCATGCTTCACTGTAGGGATGGTGTTTTTAGGGTCATAGTCAGCATTTTTCTCCCTCCAAACACAGCGAGTCCTCCTCCTCAAGGTGGCCCATGTACAGTCATGCCAATGAACATCTAAATGATTCAGAGAAGGATTGGGGAGAAAGTGTTGTGGTCAGAGGAGACCAAAATTTAGCTCTTTGGCTTTAACTCGACTCGCCGTGTTTGGAGGAACATGGAGGAACATGCTGACTATGACCCCAAGAACACCATCCCTACAGTCAAACACAGAGGTGAATACATGATGCTTTGGGGCTGTTCCCCTGCTAAAAGTACAGGCCGACTTTGCCACATTGGGGGGCCAATGGACGGGGCCATGTATTGTAAAATCTTGGATGAGAACCTTCTTCCCTCAGCTAGAACACTGAAGATGGGTCATGGATGGGTCTTCCAGCATGACAATGACCCAAAACATACCACCAGGGCAACAAACGAGTGGCTCAAGAAGAAGCACATTAAGGTCATGGAGTGGCCTAGCCAGTCTCTAGACCTTCATCCTATAGAACATTTATGGAGGAAGCTCTTGAGTTGCCAAGAGACAGCCAAGAAACCTTAACGATTTAGAGAAGATCTGTAAAGAAGAGTGGACCAAAATGCCTCCTGAGATGTGCAAACCTGGTCACCAACTACAAGGAACGTCTGACCTCTGTGATCGCCAACAAGGGTTTCTCCACCAATTACTAAGTCATGTTTTGCTTGGGGATCAAAAACTTATTCTACTCGCTGAACTGCAACTCCATTTATAACATTTGTATCGTGTTTTTTTTCTGGATTTTTGGTTGATATTCTGTCTCTATCATATAAAATACACCTCTGATAAAAATGATAGACCCTTCATTTCTTTGTAGGCGGGCAAACTTACACAATCTGCAGGGGAGACAATCATTAATTTTCCCCCACTGTATTGTCCTAAATTGATGAAGAAATTTGATTTATTTTTCCATCTTTTTATTGGACATGTTTTATAGCAGTAAATAAGAAATATTGTTTTTGTTTTGTCTTTTTTTAAATTGTTCTCTCTTTTTTTGTTTATAGCGCAAAAACTAAAAAAAGCAGAGGTGATTAAATCCCACCTAAAGAAATCTCTATTTGTGGAGGGGGAAAAAAAACATACATTTTATTTGGGTACAGCGTCGCACCAGCGCGCAATTGTCAGTTAAAGTAACGCAGTGCCGTATCGCAAAAAAAAAAATGGCCTGGTCACGAAGGGGGGGGGGGGGGGGGGGGGGAGTAAATCTTCCAAATCGGTTAACACACACACACATGCGTCGCTGGTTGGTCAACGTTTCTGTGCTGAATGTGCGCTCCCAGTGCAGAGACCAAAGTTGTGAGAGACAGCTCTCGGTCCTCGTTAATGATTGGTAGTTGGTGAGACCAACTCCCAAACATGTGACAACCAATCACAGTGGTCAGGTGATCGGCCAATCGTTTCGATTCTGGCTCCCGTGGATTATACAGAACTCGGATGAAGGTAATCAGCGGGGAGGGGATGTTGGGGGGGGGGGGGATGTTTTTAGCTCTAGCACAGTTGCAGTGTTTGCTGGAGAGTGTTAGTTGTTTCCTCGGTGTCTGGAGTCGCTCTTTCTACCCCCCCGGAGCTGACATTCTAAATTCAAAGCGAGATGCTTACAGCCGAGTTTTATCCTTCTTAGTTTTATTCTCTTTCCTCGGTAATGACACCCAGGTCTCTGTTTTTAGAATTGTATTCATCTTTATTCCGCACAGCTTTTAAACATTAGTAATAATAACCTACAAAAATACAGCAGTTTACAGAAAATATACACCACTACTGAGAAGGAAGAGAACGGGCTAGTCATAGAGGACCTCGCAGGGGATATACTGTATTTTCAAAAAGTTGAGTGCATAGTAATACCAAGCAACGTGTCAGTGTAACCCTCCCAGGTATTTATTACCTCTCACAGAGATCACAGTATATGACAATGCCTTCATCTGCTTTCCTCTCCAGAAGGATGGCGCCATCTCTGCTCAGGCATCGTCCAGGGTCGCCATTTACCCTCCCGGAGTGGGAATGCCGGCTCAGAGATGACACAATCGTGCCCGTGCAGTTCTTGGCTATGTTCACAAATGTCAGCCCCTGTTGACAGGCTACAAAGTTACAATGTACAGTCTGATCACTGGGGGGGGGGGGGAGATGAGATTCAGGAAATGCTTCCTTTTGCCTGCAGCAGACTCATTACGTCATCTCAGCCTAGGTAGAAGTCAATGAATGGAGTTTAAAGGCCCATACACACGATCTGACTTTTTGACAACAAACATGCAAATGACCTGTTTTACGGAAAAATCCGACCGTGTGTACGCCCCATCGGACAAACTTTTTCGGTTTTCACCGGACAAATGTTCGCTGCGCAAACTGACAAAGTTTGCGGCAACAAAAGTCCTAATGGTGCAAAATCCTATCGTGTGTACACAAGTCCATCGTACAAACACGCATGCTCAGAACCAAGGCAAAAGATCAGACAACAATACAGAAGTTGTCCAAAGGGTGGCGGTAAAGAGCTGAAAAACCAAACTTTTCCGTGGATTTCTGTCCAAAGGGCATTGGCCGTGAACTTGGAATGCATACACACGGCAGGAGTTTTTCAGCCAACTTTCACCAAATCACGCGAAAGAGCTGAAAAACCACGTGATCTGGTGAAAGTTGGCTGAAAAAGTCCTGCCGTGTGTATGCATTCCAAGTTTACGGCCAACGCCCTTTGGAGAGAAATCCACTGAAAAGTTTGTTTGAAGTCCGATCGTGTGTACGAAGGCTTTAGAATGGCCTCATCCCAGCCTAGGTAAAGTCACTGCCTGGAGCTGAAGGATGATCAAGTCTTAAGCCTCATACACACGATCGGACTTCAAACAAACTTTTCCGTGGATTTCCGCCCCCAAAGGGCGTTGGCCATGAACTTGGAATGCATACACACGGCAGGACTTTTTCAGCCAACTTTCACCAAATCACGTGGTTTTTCAGCTCTTTACCGCCACCCTTTGGTCAACTTCTGTATTGTTGTCTGATCTTTTGCATTGGTTCTGAGCATGCGTGTTTGTACTTTAGACCCCCATACACACTATTCGATTTTCTGCAGATTTTCTGTCTTCAGATTTACCAAAACCATATAATATGGAGGTAAACCTTAAGAGTTTCAATAGGTATGCAATCAGGCAGGCTCTTGCACTACATGGTTTTGGTAAATCTGAAGACAAAAATCTGCAGTAAATCTAATAGTGTGTATGGGACCTTAGTCTAGGCAAAAATCACTGACTGCATAGGCTGAGAGGGGCTCATCCTTAACCATTTGCCAACCGCTGCACTCCGATATACGTTGGCACAATGGCAGCGGTGGGCAAATGGGCGCAACTGTACGTCCCCTTTAAGAGGCGGGGATAGCAGGCGCGTGCGCCACGTACAGCGTGACTGTGCCTGCGGGACCCGCAGACTCAATGTCCGCCGGTCTCGTGGCGATCGTGTCACGGAGCGGCAGAATGGGGAGATGCCTATGTAAACAAGGCATTTCCCTGTTCTGCCTTGTGACATGACAGAGATCACCGCTCCCTGTCATTGGGAGCGGTGATCGCTGTCATGCGAGTTGAAGCCCCTCCCCCCCACAGTTAGAATCACTCCCTAGGACACACTTAACCCCCTGATCGCCCCCTAGTGTTTAAGCCCTTCAGTGCCAGTGTCATTTACACAGTAATCAGTGCATTTTTATAGCACTGATCGCTGTATAAATGACAATAGTCCCAAAAATGTGTCAAAAGTGTCCGATGTGTCCGCCATAATGTCGCAGTCCCAATAAAAATCGCAGATCGCCGCCATTACCAATAAAAAAAAAATTATAATTAAAATGACATAATCTATCCCCTATTTTGTAGACGCTATAACTTTTGCGCAAACCAATCAATATACGCCTATTGCGATTTTTTTTTTTTTTTTACCAAAAATATGTAGAAGAATACATAATGGCCTAAACTGAGGAAAAAAAATTTTTTATATATATTTTTGGGGGATATTTATTATAGCAAAAAGTAAAAAAATAATGCTTTTTTTTTTTTCAAAATTGTCGCTCTTTTTTTTGTTGATAGCGCAAAAAATAAAAACCCCAGAGGTGATCAAATACCACCAAAAGAAAGCTCTATTTGTGGGGGGGAAAAAGGACGTCAATTTTGTTTGGGTACAACGTCGCGCGACCGTGCAATTGTCAGTTAAAGTGACGCAGTGCTGAATCGCAAAAAGTGCTCTGGTCAGGAAGGGGGGGGGGGGGTAAAATCTTCCGGGGCTGAAGCGGTTAAGGAGGACATTTAATTGATAAAAGATGAAACGTTTCTAACAAAAAAAAAAAGATACTATTGCTGTATATTGGGACATGGCATGAAAAGTTCTCTTCTGACATCTTCTGTACTTGCTGTGCGCCTTCTTAGAGGCCCCGCCCCGTTCGCCCAACATATTTGTGAATGAATTTCATGCTCCATGTGTAGAGCAGCTTGACCTCTCAGCTTAGAGATACATAAAAAAAAAAAACCTCATGCAACAGGCATAACATAAAATAAATCCATCCCCAGTCTAATATACACAATAAGAGACCCTAAGCCAGTCCAGGCCCCCCGGCCCAGCAGGTCCCGTCAGGGGTCTCCAGGTGGATGACCCCCCCTCTGTGGGAGATCGGGGGACAGGACTCTGCTGGGAAGCAGGATTGCTACAAAATAGACAGCAAAAAATGGCCCATGAAAAGTTTTACAGAGGGGAAACACAAAATATAATACAAAATGTCACATCCGTTTCTCAGTGTCGGCTCCAGTCCGGTGTATTGGTGGGAGGGCCGTGCGCACACATGGGCAGAGAGCCGCAGCCGAGTCGCACCGCCCCAGAGGAGGTGGAGCCGCAGCTTGACTGATGCTGGAAAAGATCTGTCCAATCACCTCCCCCGTTACCCATCTACTTGATTCACCTCCCAATAACCCCCCCCCCCCCCGCTACCCTTTTCCTCTCCCAATATCCTGCTACCCAGAAATCGCAGCACATGTAATCGCCCGCACGAATGGAGCCAATTATTATTCTGAACAATCCTGATGCTGAGAAACGTTATTAGATCTGCAACAACCCCTTTATTACTACCTAAGGGTATATACCTCACTTACCCCTCACCATCCTCATTACCCCACCTCTGGTTATATACCCCCCTCCTCATTTCCCCACCTGGGGTTATATACCCCCCTCCTCATTACCCTACCTGTGGTAATATATCCCCTCCTCAGCCCCACCTGTGGTTATATACCCCCCTCCTCATTACCCTACCTGTGGTTATATATCCTCCTCATTACCCCACCTGTGGTTATATATCCTCCTCATTACCCCACCTGTGGTTATATATCCTCCTCATTACCCCACCTGTGGTTATATATCCTCCTCATTACCCCACCTGTGGTTATATATCCTCCTCATTACCCCACCTGTGGTTATATATCCTCCTCATTACCCCACCTGTGGTTATATACCCCCTCCTCATTTCCCCACCTGGGGTTATATACCCCCCTCCTCATTACCCTACCTGTGGTTATATACCCCCCTCCTCATTACCCTACCTGTGGTTATATACCCCCTCCTCATTACCCCACCTGTGGTTATATACCCCCTCCTCATTACCCTACCTGTGGTTATATACCCCCCTCCTCATTACCCTACCTGTGGTTATATACCCCCTCCTCATTACCCCACCTGTGGTTATATACCCCCCTCCTCATTACCCCACCTGTGGTTATATACTCCCCTCCTCATTACCCCACCTGAGGTTATATACCCCCCTCCTCATTACCCCACCTGTGGTTATATACCCCCCTCTCCACATTACCCTACCTGTGGTTATATACCCCCCTCCTCATTACCCTACCCGTGGTTATATACCCCCTCCTCATTACCCCACCTGTGGTTATATACCCCCCTCCTCATTACCCCACCTGTGGTTATATACTCCCCTCCTCATTACCCCACCTGAGGTTATATACCCCCTCCTCATTACCCAACCTGTGGTTATATACTCCCCTCTCCTCATTACCCAACCTGTGGTTATATACTCCCCTCCTCATTACCCAACCTGTGGTTATATACCCCCCTCTCCACATTACCCCACCTGTGGTTATATACCCCCCTCCTCATTACCCAACCTGTGGTTATATACACCCCTCCTCATTACCCCACCTGTGGTTATATACCCTCCTCCTCATTACCCAACCTGTGGTTATATACACCCCTCCTCATTACCCCACCTGTGGTTATATACCCTCCTCCTCATTACCCCACCTGTGGTTATATACCCCCCTCCTCATTGCTCCACCTGAGGGTATATACTTCCCTGCTCCTACTTACACTGCATTGTCAAAAGTATTGGGACACCTGCCTTTACACACACACATGAACTTTAATGGCATCCCAGGATTTTACAACGGAAAATGTTGGATGTGAGCTTTTTGTCAGAAAGTCTGACCGTCTGTACGCTCCCTCGAACATTTGCTGTCGGACTTTCCGCCAACAAATGTTTGATAGCAGGTTCTCAATTTTTCCGCCAACAAAACTTTGTTGTCAGAAAGTCAGATCGTGTGTACACAAGTCCATCGCACAAAAGTTCACGCATGCTCAGAAACAAGCAGAGGGAGCCGCACTGGCTACTGAACTTCCTTTTTCTCGGCTCGTCGTATGTCTTGTACGTTACACCGCATTCTCACGTTCGTAATTGTTGGCCAACATTTGTGTGACCGTGTGCATGCAAGACAAGTTGGAGCCAACACCCTCCAAACAAAAACCCACGGTTTTGTTGGCAGAAAGTCCGATCGTGTGTACGTGGCATTAGTCCGTAGGGTTCAATACTGAGTTGGCCCACCCTTCGCAGCTATAACAGCTTCACTCTGCACAAAGCAAGGTCCATAAAGACATGGATGAGAGAGTTTGGGGTGGAGGAACTTGACTGGCTTGATCTCACAAATGCGCTTCTGGAAGAATGGTCAAACATTCCCATAGACACCCTCCTAAACCTTGTGGACGGCCTTCCCAGAAGAGTTGAAGCCGTTATAGCTGCAAAGGGTGGGCCAACTCAATATTGAACCCTACGGGCTAAGACTGGGATGCCATTAAAGTCCATGTGCGTGTAAAGGCAGGCGTCCCAATACTTTTGACAATATAGTGTATTTCCCATACTGAGGGTATATACTTCCCTCACTCCCACTTATTTCTCATTCTGAGGGTATATACTCTGCTCACTGCTACTCACTACCCCACCTGTGGTTATATAACTCCCCTTACTATTACCTCACCTGGAGGTATATACCCTCCTCACCTCTCTTCACTACACCACCTAAAAAAGGTATATAGTCCACACCCCCATCTGAAGGTGTATAGCCCCCTCCTCTCCACTCTACCCCCCACGCCTCTTTACTCCCCCATACTCCACCTGGGAATATATACACCCACCCGCCCCCCCTCACTACCCCACCTGAGGGTAATTTACCTCCCTCCCTATCCAAAAAAAAAAAGCACCTATTTCTGTGTCAACTGTCAATTTTGCAAAATCCAAAAGAGCAATTTTTTTTAAATCAGATCCCCGGGGGGTATATTTCAGTACAATGTCACTTTTACACTCTCTTCTAGTTCCTACCAATAACTACACCATTCAGAAATGGAATTTATAACATATATACACAAATAGAAAACTATTTAAAAAGAAGTTGATAAACTTGGAAGTTTCAAGTAAATTTAGAATTTGGAAGGAAAAAGTGCAATGTTTTCTTTTCAATAACATTTGCGCTGGAACATTTGTCGAGGTCTAAAATCTCCGGATAAAACGCAGTAAAAATTTTGGTCGAATTATAGTGAATAAAAAGGGACCTGGAGTTCGGTCCCTACCTCTAGGACTCAATCTTATTATGTTGGCCGGTTGGCACAGAGATTCTTCCTACAAGTCACCATTTCTTATACAAGACTCCAAACACCATTTAAATCCCCAATACAATGTCCGATGCGCAATCATCCCCCCAACCCCCCCCCCCACCGCGTTTATCCGCTGTGTGCGTGACCGTTACACAGACTGGACCGCCAACACTGACAAACTGGAGGATTTTGCTATCAGACTAATGATGGACGACAATTCCCGGTCACCGCTCTGTTCCCGCTCAGGAATGTTCACTCCTAAAAAAAAGACAAAAAAACAAAAAAACAAAAATGGTTTTAGAGCGCAAAATGGAAATGGGGTTAAAATGGTTATTTTACCCAAAAAATCCCCCCATGCATTTCAGCATCCCCAATACATTGCATGTTTAAATAGTTGCTCCCCCTCCAGGCCAGCAGGCTGTGTTTAGCGTGTCCAAAAAAAAAAACACAACTCCTGCCCCCGTTAAATCAGGACAGGCTTTAGAAGTGTCCCCCCAGCAGCTGCTCTGACATGTTCAAGCACTGCGCATGTGCCGTGTGTTCTCTGAGCAGCGGAGCCCCCCCACTGCTTCTACTGTTTAAATGAGCCAAAGCAGCCGCTGGGGTCTTCCCTTCCTCTGACCGAACCTAACCCACCCTTGTTCCCTTCCACAGATGTATACTTACCACTGGTCTGCATATTGGTGGACTATACACTTCTATGGGGCTAATTCCCCAGATGGAGCTGGTTCTATAGAAGTCTATGGGACTATAAAGTGCAGGCTGGGCCAGGACAGTGAAGACTTGCAGCATGAGTTACATTATTTATTCATTAACAAACTCTGTATCCCAAAGACAATATTATATATATATATATACACATACATACACACATATATATATATATACACACAGTGCCTTGCGAAAGTATTCGGCCCCCTTGAACTTTTCAACCTTTTGCCACATTTCAGGCTTCAAACATAAAGATATAAAATTTTTATTTTTTGTGAAGAATCACCAACAAGTGGGACACAATTGTGAAGTGGAACGAAATCTTTTGGATTGTTGAAACTTTTTTAACTAATAAAAAAATGAAAAGTGGGGCGTGCAAAATTATTCGGCCCCCTTGCGTTAATACTTTGTAGAGCCACCTTTTGCTGCGATTACAGCTGCAAGTCGCTTGGGGTATGTCTCTATCAGTTTTGCACATCGAGAGACTGAAATTCTTGCCCATTCTTCCTTGCAAAACAGCTCGAGCTCAGTGAGGTTGGATGGAGAGCATTTGTGAACAGCAGTTTTCAGCTCTTTCTACAGATTCTCGATTGGATTCAGGTCTGGACTTTGACTTGGCCATTCTAACACCTGGATACGTTTATTTGTGAACCATTCCTTTGTAGATTTTGCTGTATGTTTGGGATCATTGTCTTGTTGGAAGATAAATCTCCATCCCAGTTTCAGGTCTTTTGCAGACTCCAACAGGTTTTCATCCAGAATGGTCCTGTATTTGGCTGCATCCATCTTCCCCTCAATTTTAACCATCTTCCCTGTCCCTGCTGAAGAAAAGCAGGCCCAAACCATGATGCTGCCACCACCATGTTTCACAATGGGGATGGTGTGTTGAGTGTGATGAGCTGTGTTGCTTTTACGCCAAAGATATCATTTTGCATTGTGGCCAAAAAGTTTGATTTTGGTTTCATCGGACCAGAGCACCTTCTTCCACATGTTTGGTGTCTCCCAGGTGGCTTGTGGCAAACTTTAGACGAGACTTTTTATGGATATCTTTGAGAAATGGCTTTCTTCTTGCCACTCTTCCATAAAGGGCAGATTTGTGCAGTGTACGACTGATTGTTGTCCTATGGACAGACTCTCCCACCTCAGCTGTAGTTCTCTGCAGTTCATCCAGAGTGATCATGGGCCTCTTGGCTGCATCTCTGATCAGTCTTCTCCTTGTCTGAGCTGAAAGTTTAGAGGGACAGCCAGGTCTTGGTAGATTTGCAGTGGTCTGATACTCCTTCCATTTCAAAATGATCGCTTTCACAGTGCTCCTTGGGATGTTTAAAGCTTGGGAAATCTTTTTGTATCCAAATCCGGCTTTAAACTTCTCCACAACAGTATTACGGACCTGCCTGGTGTGTTCCTTGGTCTTCATGATGCTCTCTGCGCTTTCAACAGAACCCTGAGACTATAACAGAGCAGGTGCATTTATACAGAGACTTGATTACACACAGGTGGATTCTATTTATCACCATCAGTCATTTAGGACAACATTGGATCATTCAGAGATCCTCGCTGAACTTCTGGAGTGAGTTTGCTGCACTGAAAGTAAAGGGGCCGAATAATTTTGCACGCACCACTTTTCAGTTTTTTATTTGCTAAAAAAGTTTAAAATATCCAATAGATTTCGTTCCACTTCACAATTGTGTCCCACTTGTTGGTGATTCTTCACAAAAAATTAAAATTTTATATCTTTATGTTTGAAGCCTGAAATGTGGCAAAAGGTTGAAAAGTTCAAGGGGGCCGAATACTTTCGCAAGCCACTGTATATATATATATATACATATACACACACACAGTGGGGGTTATTTACGAAAGGCAAATAGACTTTGTACTACAAGTGCAAAGTGCACTTGAAATTGCACTGAAAGTGCACTTGGAAGTGCAGTCGTCGCTGTAGATCTGAGGGGGACACGCAAGGAAAATAAAAAACAGCATTTTAGCTTGTACATGATTGGATGATAAAATAAGCAGAGCTTCCCCTCATTTCAGATCTACCCCTCAGATTTACAGCGACTGCACTTCCAAGTGCACTTTCAGTGCAATTTCAAGTGCACTTTGCGCTTGTAGTGCAAAGTGGATTTGCCTTTCGTAAATAACCCCCAGTATCTTACAAAAGTGAGTACACCTCTCATATTTTTGTAAATATTTTCTTCTATCTTTTCAGGTGACAACACTGAAGAAGTACACCCCTAAGTGAAAATGTCCAAATTGGGCCCAAAGTGTCAATATTTTGTGTGGCCACCATTATTTTCCAGCACTTCCTTAACCCTCTTGGGCATGGAGGTCACCAGAGCTTCACAGGTTGTCACTGCAGTCCTCTTCCCCTCCTCCATGATGACATCACAGAGCTGGTGGATGTTAGAGACCTTGCGCTCCTCCACCTTCCGTTTGAGGATGCCCCACAGATGATCAATAGGGTTTAGGTCTGGAGACATGCTTGGCCAGTCCATCACCTTTACCCTCAGCTTCTTTAGCAAGTCAGTGGTCCTCTTGGAGGTGTGTTTGGGGTCGTTATCATGTTGGAATACTGCCCTGCGGCCCAGTCTCTGAAGGGAGGGGATCATGCTCTGCTTCAGTATGTCACAGTACATGTTGGCATTCATGGTCCCCTCAATGATCTGTAGCTCCCCAGTGCCGGCAGCACTCATGCAGCTCCAGACCATGACACTCCCACCACCATGCTTGACTGTAGGCAAGACACACTTGTCTTTGTCCTCCTCACCTGGTTGCCCCCACACACGCTTGTCACCATCTGAACCAAATAAGTTTATCTTGGTCTCATCAGACCACAGGACATGGTTCCAGTAATCCATGTCCTTAGTCTGCTTGTCTTCAGCAAACTGTTTGCGGGCTTTCTTGTGCATCATCTTTAGAAGAGGCTTCCTTCTGGGATGACAGCCATGCAGACCAATTTGATGCAGTGTGCGGCGTATGGTCTGAGCACTGACAGGCTGACCCCCCCCCCACCCCTACAACCTCTGCAGCAATACTGGCAGCACTCATACGTCTATTTCCCAAAGACAACCTCTGGATATGACGCTGAACACGTGACCTCAACTTCTTTGGTGGACCATGGCGAGGCCTGTTCTGAGTGGAACCTGTCCTGTTAAACCGCTGTATGGTCTTGGCCATCGTGCTGCAGCTCAGTTTCAGAGTCTTGGCAATCTTCTTATAGCCTAGGCCATCTTTATGTAGAGCAACAATTCTTTTTTTCAGATCCTCAGAGAGTTCTTTGCCATGAGGTGCCATGTTGAACTTCCAGTGACCAGTATGAGAGAGTGAGGGCGATAACACCTGCTCCCCATTCACACCTGAGACCTTGTGACACTAACGAGTCACATAACACCAGGGAGGGAAAATGGCTAATTAGGCCCAATTTGGAAATTTTCACTTAGGGGTGTACTCACTTTTGTTGCCAGCGGTTTAGACATTAATGGCTGTGTGTTGAGTTATTTTGAAGGGACAGCAAATTTACACTGTTATACAAGCTGTACACTCACTACTTTACATTGTAGCAAAGTGTCATTTCTTCAGTGTTGTCACATTAAAAGAGAGAAGAAAATGTTTACAAAAATGTGAGGGGTGTACTTACTTTTGCCGTGCTGATCCCAAAATATACTAAAGCAGCCAGCACAGGATAAGCCTGTGTATGAACCAAACAATAAGGATCAAAGTGCCTTTTGTAATTACTGTGTCCATGTGAAAAACATATACATTGTAGCAAAGTGTCATTTTTGTGAGATACTGTATATATATATATATATATATATATATATATATATATATATATATATATATATATATACATATATATATATATATATATATATATATATATATTTTTTTTTAAAGAACAGGGGGACATCAGTTGTGTAATAAAAGAGTTTCCATCAGTGAAAGGTTTTCTTTACTGTAGGCTGTGGAATGTCAACCAAATGAGGTCACTAATGGTACACCATGTGGAAAAAATATGTGGACAAGTGACCATCACACCCTTCACCCCCCAAACCCCCCCCCCCCCCCATTGGTGGAGTTCAGGTGTCTCCAGAAAAGGGTACTGTTAATCTTCCGTCATACAAAGACATTTTAGACAATTGTATTTTCCACCCTTGCGGTAAGGCTTCATGTACACTTGACGTTTCAAAACCACCCCTGAACGATTTAACTTGACATATAGTAAACGGCGTTTAAAAACGTCAGTTTTGCCACGTTTACATGCCGCATTTAGGAGCGTTTCCTTTTTTTTTTCAAATAGTCAAAAATGTATCTCCACTAAAAATGCCTGTAAACGAAATGCGGCTAAATACAAGTTACCGAGTTTACAATCTGTTACAGGCATCTGGCGTTTCAAATGCCTCTGAACATCCATCCTGAACGCCTTTTTTTTTGTTTTCCAAAAAAATGCTTCTAAACTCAACTGCCTAGTGATGACTATAAACGACCCTGTGTACATGTATTGATAAGATAACAGAGGAGAGTTCAGGGGCAGCTGAAGAAAAGGCCCAACTGCTCCTAAACGTTCGTTTACCAGCAGCAGTCTACATGAGGCCTTACAGCTTGGTGAAGACCCTTTTCTGTTCCAGCATGACTGTACCCCTGTGTACAAAGCCAGCTCATTAAAGATATGGTGTGACCAGTTTGGACCAGCTCCATAAAGACATGATGTGACCAGTTTGGGCCAGCTCCATAAAGACATAGGTTGACCAGTTTGAACCTGCTCCATAAAGACATGGGGTGACCAGTTTGGACCAGCTCCATAAAGACATAGGTTGACCAGTTTGAACCTGCTCCATAAAGACATGGGGTGACCAGTTTGGGCCAGCTCCATAAAGACATGGTGTGACCAGTTTGGACCAGCTCCATAAAGACATGGTGTGACCAGTTTGGACCAGCTCCATAAAGACATGATGTGACCAGTTTGGGCCAGCTCCATAAAGACATAGGTTGACCAGTTTGAACCTGCTCCATAAAGACATGGGGTGACCAGTTTGGACCAGCTCCATAAAGACATAGGTTGACCAGTTTGAACCTGCTCCATAAAGACATGGGGTGACCAGTTTGGGCCAGCTCCATAAAGACATGGTGTGACCAGTTTGGACCAGCTCCATAAAGACATGGTGTGACCAGTTTGGACCAGCTCCATAAAGACATGATGTGACCAGTTTGGGCCAGCTCCATAAAGACATAGGTTGACCAGTTTGAACCTGCTCCATAAAGACATGGGGTGACCAGTTTGGACCAGCTCCATAAAGACATAGGTTGACCAGTTTGAACCTGCTCCATAAAGACATGGGGTGACCAGTTTGGGCCAGCTCCATAAAGACATGGTGTGACCAGTTTGGACCAGCTCCATAAAGACATGGTGTGACCAGTTTGGACCAGCTCCATAAAGACATGATGTGACCAGTTTGGGCCAGCTCCATAAAGACATAGGTTGACCAGTTTGAACCTGCTCCATAAAGACATGGGGTGACCAGTTTGGACCAGCTCCATAAAGACATAGGTTGACCAGTTTGAACCTGCTCCATAAAGACATGGGGTGACCAGTTTGGGCCAGCTCCATAAAGACATGGTGTGACCAGTTTGGACCAGCTCCATAAAGACATGGTGTGACCAGTTTGGACCAGCTCCATAAAGACATGGTGGGACAAATTTGGACCAGCTCCATAAAGACATAGGTTGACCAGTTTGGACCTGCTCCATAAAGATATGGTGTGATCAGTTTGGACTAGCTCCACAGAGAGATGGTGTGACCAATTTGGACTAGCTCCATAAAGACATGGTGTGAGCAGTTTGGACTAGCTCCATAGAGACATGGTGGGACCAGTTTGGGCCAGCTTCACAAAGACATAGGGTGACCAGTTTGGACCTGCTCTATTAAGACATGGGGTGACCAGTTTGGACTAGCTCCATAAAGACATGGTGTGACCAGTTTGGACTAGCTCCATAAAGACATGGTGTGACCAGTTTGGACTAGCTCCATAAAGACATGGTGTGACCAGTTTGGACTAGCTCCATAAAGACATGGTGTGACCAGTTTGGACTAGCTCCATAAAGACATGGTGTGACCAGTTTGGGCCAGCTCCATAAATACATAGGGTGACCAGTTTGGATTGGCTCCATAAAGACATGGGTTGACTAGATTGGATCGGCTACATAAAGACATGGTTTGACCAGTTTGGTGTGGAGGAACTTGATTGTCCTGTCCTAACCTCAACCCTACTGAACACCTTTGGGATGAATTGGAATGCCAATGGTAAGCCAGGTCTTCTCATCCAACATCAGTACCTGATTTCACTAAATGGGCACAAATTCTTACACACACATTCCAAAATCGTGTGGAATGCCTTCCCAGGAGAGTGGAGGATGGTAAAGATACAAAGGGGGCAGCTTCATAATATTGACCATAGGGAAGGTAGGGAACTCCATATTAATGGCCATGGTTTTGAAATGGGATGTCCAGCAAGATCATTTAGGTGTGATGGTCAGGTGGGGTCTACAACCCTGTGACCATATAAATTATCCAAAGGGGGGGGGGTCTTGTTCCCGTTCTCCTCTGGGCCAAACCTGTAGGACTTGTGAGAGGAAGAATTTGATGGACATTATAAAGTATATGTGTAGCCAAAACATTATTTTGGGTTTCGTTTGTCACTGGAACATTTATCCCCACTGAATGATTTTCTCCTTTTTCTGGTGACAATTGTACAATTTTGTATTTCCCTTAATTTTCTGTTTCTGTGACAATGGTCACCAGTAGAAACAGACGCGAGTCCGATAGTGAGGATTGTCATTTTTTTTTATTACATAGTTTCCCCAGTCTGGAAGAAATATGGATCGTTGGCCTCTCTGCAAGTGGTATGAATTATTTTCACCTTAGTTGGGCTGATGGAAAAATTCCCCCGAGGTTTATGAATGGGCAAGAGAGCCAATTCAATATTTTCTATGAGAATAATAATGAAAATGTTGTCCTTTAAAACAATATATATATGAATAGAACTAGGCATAGGGAACCACAAAGGACCGTCACGTGTCCATTGCATAAAATAAATCCTATTATCCTTACCGATTTCTAGCGGTTCGATTTTCGCTCAAGGAGGAACGTCTGCGATGTCGTCATGCTCGGGGTCTCTTTGTAGTCATTCAGCAGCCTGAGGATGGGGTACTGGGTGCTGTATCTGTTATTACACATTCAGAAAATGTCATTTCAGGACTATGGGGGCTTTACAGAACCCAGAGAATTCCTCCTTCCTCTACAGCCCACCCTTCCTATCCGGGTACAGTGATAAGGGTGGAGTCCGGGGGATTCTGTATAGGTTTTTCACTGGAACCCTGGGGAGATACTGGTTGACCACCAGTACAATAAAGCCAGCTACTCTGTAGCATCCATTGCAATGGATTCTTTATGAACTACAAAACAGGTTGCAGCAACAAGCTAACGCATTTCGGCCAAGGCCTTATTGCAGTGATGGCGAACCTTGGCACCCCGGATGTTTTGGAACTACATGTCCCACAATGCTCCACTACACTGCAGAGTGCATGAGCATCATGGGAAATGTAGTTCCAAAACATCCAGGGTGCCAAGGTTCACCACAACTGCCTCATAGCAATATGCTAGGAGTAAGGCTTCGGCTGAAACGCGTTAACATGTTATTGCTGTAACTTGTTATGTAGTAAATAGACATGTACAGAACAGAAACATTTGTTTTGTTTCGATTCATTTTTTAAATAATTTCATTCAATTAAATTTACATAGGTTGGTTGATGGACTTGTGTCTTTTTTCAACCTCACCTACTATGTAACTAAAATTAGTTTTCGGAATTCATTTTGTCTTGTTTCGTTTATTTGTTTTCAAAATCGATTCAAATTTATTCTATTCAAATTTTGCAAGATGGTTATATTCTATTTTATTCTATTGTTTATTTCTATTCTATTCTAATCTCTTCCACTTTAATTTATTCTATTTGAGATTTGAATATCTAAAGATAGTTAAATTCATTCTATTTTCTTATCTATTCAAAATTTGAATTATTATATTCTTTCTATTCTACTCGAAATTCAAATTATTATATTCTTTTCTTTTCTATTCAAATTTATTCTATTCGAAGTTTGGAAGCAAGTTATTGTCTATTTTATTCTTTTTTTTTTTTTTTTATTCTATTCTTTTCTATTCTATTCTATTTCAAATGTATTCTATTTAAATTTATTCGATTGAAAATTTGAATTTCAGAAGATGGTTATGGTCTATTTTATCCTATTCTATTGTTCTTTTCTATTCTGTTCTATTCTTTTTTTCAAACTCGATTTAATTTGAATCTCAGATGAAATTTTGTTTCGTTATTTCAGATTCGTTTTAAATTTGTTACTATTGTAATTTGGAATATTCTATTTTCATATCTATTCAAAATTCGAATTATTATATTCTTTCTATTCTATTCAAATTTATTCTATTCGAATTTTGGAAGAAAGTTATATTCTTTCCATTTTATTTATTTATTTATTTATTTTTTACTCTACTCTTTTCTATTCTATTCTAATCAAGTCGTTTCTAAATTCAAATGTATTCTATTTAAATGTATTCTATTTGAAATTTGAATTTCAAAAGATGGCTATAGTCTATTTTATACTATTGTTCTTTTCTATTCTGTTCTATTCTTATTTTCAAACTCGATTTAATTAGAATCTCAGACGAAATTTCGTTTGGTTTTTTCGGATTCGTTTTAAATTTGTTACTATTGTAATTTGGAAATTCGGATACATCCGAATCTCCCAATAATTACAAAATTTGTCTGAATTTCGTTTCGGAACGAAAAGAAACACACGTCTAGTAGTTGATAAAATTATTGCAATGGATAATACCGAGTAGTCAGATTTATTGTATTGTGGAAATTTTACTACAACTTAAAAAGGCACTTGGGTCAAAGCACTGGTTTCCAGTCCCCTAGGTCATTAGGCAGTAGAGCACTTTTTTTTAATCGTTCTGTAGATACTGATTGACCACTTAAACTCTCCCCCCTGTACACCCACCTATGGAGCAGAGCAATCTGACATGGGCCTCTTTATATGCTAATAACATTGTCATTACTTTTGATTTTTAGATTTAAGTACTGATATCGTATGCAGATCTAAGGTGACGTCTATGATCTGCTGAGAGTATAAGAAAATTAACATTAAAGTATTTGTGACCACACTAGTATAAAAGAATATTTTTTATTTTAAGAAATATTTTAAAAAAAAGCTGCTACAACCACTTTAACGCTTTAACATACAAATTGCATTGTGTCTTTGAACCAATGTTTATAAACACTGTTCAGAAGGTCTGTGTCTTTTCCAGCAATGGCTGTAATATAGCTGCTGCATAACACAGCAAGGCCGGGGAATTGCTGATAAATACAGCGGGGCAGAAAAACAGGATGTGCCACAGATGCAGTGTGTACCTTGACAAAGCTATTTGGAACATACATAAGAAGTGAAACGTCCACAACTAAAGAAAAGATCACCTAAATATTTGGACTTTAAACACCCAGAATTTGATTTATTTTTATGAGACCCATTTAGCTCTGAGTTCCCAGATCAGTACACCCGCTGTGCCCATTATGAGGGGTTCCCACCATCCCTGTGCTGAGTTCCCGGGTCTGTACACCTGCTGTGCCCATTATGAGGGGTTCCCACCATTCCTGTGCTGAGTTCCCAGGTCTGTACACCCGCTGTGCCCATTATGAGGGGTTCCCACCATCCCTGTGTTGAGTTCCCAGGTCTGTACACCTGCTGTGCCCATTATGAGGGGTTCCCACCATCCCTGTGCTGAGTTCCCGGGTCTGTACACCTGCTGTGCCCATTATGAGGGGTTCCCACCATTCCTGTGCTGAGTTCCCAGGTCTGTACACCCGCTGTGCCCATTATGAGGGGTTCCCACCATCCCTGTGCTGAGTTCCCAGGTCTGTACACCCGCTATGCCCATTATGAGGGGTTCCCACCATCCCTGTGCTGAGTTCCCAGGTCTGTACACCTGCTGTGCCCATTATGAGGGATTCCCACCATCCCTGTGCTGAGTTCTCAGGTCTGTACACCTGCTGTGCCCATTATGAGGGGTTCCCACCATTCCTGTGCTGAGTTCCCAGGTCTGTACACCCGCTGTGCCCATTATGAGGGGTTCCCACCATCCCTGTGCTGAGTTCCCGGGTCTGTACACCTGCTGTGCCCATTATGAGGGGTTCCCACCATCCCTGTGCTGAGTTCCCAGGTCTGTACACCTGCTGTGCCCATTATGAGGGGTTCCCACCATCCCTGTGCTGAGTTCCCAGGTCTGTACACCTGCTGTGCCCATTATGAGGGGTTCCCACCATCCCTGTGCTGAGTTCCCAGGTCTGTACACCCGCTATGCCCATTATGAGGGGTTCCCACCATCCCTGTGCTGAGTTCTCAGGTCTGTACACCTGCTGTGCCCATTATGAGGAGTTCCCACCATTCCTGTGCTGAGTTCTCAGGTCTGTACACCTGCTGTGCCCATTATGAGGGGTTCCCACCATCCCTGTGCTGAGTTCCCA
Source organism: Lithobates septentrionalis (assembly GCA_037952835.1). NCBI lineage: Eukaryota > Metazoa > Chordata > Amphibia > Anura > Ranidae > Lithobates > Lithobates septentrionalis. The sequence continues at coordinate 31,061 of JBBDGP010005018.1, read as the reverse complement.
GGTCTGTACACCTGCTGTGCCCATTATGAGGGGTTCCCACCATTCCTGTGCTGAGTTCTCAGGTCTGTACACCTGCTGTGCCCATTATGAGGGGTTCCCACCATCCCTGTGCTGAGTTCCCAGGTCTGTACACCTGCTGTGCCCATTATGAGGGGTTCCCACCATCCCTGTGCTGAGTTCCCAGGTCTGTACACCCGCTGTGCCCATTATGAGGGGTTCCCACCATCCCTGTGCTGAGTTCCCGGGTCTGTACACCTGCTGTGCCCATTATGAGGGGTTCCCACCATCCCTGTGCTGAGTTCCCAGGTCTGTACACCTGCTGTGTCCATTATGAGGGGTTCCCACCATCCCTGTGCTGAGTTCCCAGGTCTGTACACCTGCTGTGCCCATTATGAGGGGTTCCCACCATCCCTGTGCTGAGTTCTCAGGTCTGTACACCCGCTGTGTCCATTATGAGGGGTTCCCACCATCCCTGTGCTGAGTTCCCAGGTCTGTACACCTGCTGTGCCCATTATGAGGGGTTCCCACCATCCCTGTGCTGAGTTCCCAGGTCTGTACACCTGCTGTGCCCATTATGAGGGGTTCCCACCATCCCTGTGCTGAGTTCTCAGGTCTGTACACCTGCTGTGCCCATTATGATTATTTTGGCTGGATTTGGGCTTTAAAAACTTTGACTTCCATTTGTTAGTGTGGACAGACATCTGGTTGCAATGAGGTTGTGGAATGGGTGGGGGTGGGGGTGGGGGGGGGGTGCTGGTAGTTGTAGTCATCTGGATGGCGGTTTGTAGCTCTCCACTTACTTCCTTGTGATGACCTCCTGGGTGACGTTCTTCGACTCTCTCTGTGTGCGCAACCGGAGAAGTTCCTGCAGGAGACACAGAATTTAAAAATTGCCATCTTTCATATTCTGTTTTATCCAAAGAAAGTTTGTAAAACTTCTCAACTGCCGAGTCTCAAAGTAAAAAGCTCTGGCCTGGCGTCCTGGGCAGGGCGGGGGAAGGGTTAGAACCCTTATCAGGTTATTATTGTTCTCCGTGACCCAGCTGGAGAGATTTCACTTCTAGTGATGGGTTTGATAAAGTGTCACCAGGTGAGAAAGTGAGGGTAAATCTACCCGGTGGGGACACAGAGAACAATAAAGTCGTGTCAGAGATCCTAACCCCTCCCCCTCCACGCAGAACTTAAAAAAAAAAAGTTTTAGCTGGAGTTGAGCTTTAAGCTGATCTAGAACACCTTTATAAATAAAATATTAAACATTTACAGATCCTTATCATGTTGATGAGGGGGGGAGGGAGGGGGGAGGAAAAGTCAGTCTATCCCCTCCCTGCCCTCTACAAGAAAAAGATTTTGTCTTGCGATGAACTATATATAAAAAAAAAAAAAAAAATCATAATTTGACCAAATATAAATGAGATACAAAATCAGTAATAATATAATATACAGCTTAAAAAAACAAAAACATTGTATCTAGGATTATATACAATATAAATAGAAGGGGGAAAAATCCCATCATTTTCTAGGTTCTGTGATAGAAGTGCCCATGTATTGGTGAAGTGACAGCTGCTCTTTGATTGGTCCTCACTAGACATGTGAATACGTTTAGTTCCGAATCTTGACAAATTTGTTAATTCCGAAATTTCCAAATTTTTCAATTTTGGAAATTCGGAAATTCAGAATTTCGGAAATTCGGAAATTCAGAATTTCGGAAATTCGAAAATTCGAAATAAGGAAATTTGAAAATCCGAAAATAAGAATGAAAATCTGAAAATTCTAAAGAATGAAAATCCGAAAATTCAAAAACTCGAAAATCTTAAATAACTAATAGTAACTATTAAATTATATGTATTGGAATTTCCTTTCAAATTTGGCTGTTAGTGAACGTAACAAATAGGAATTTATCCGAAAGTTACGAATTATCTGAAATAACGAATGCCGTATCTAAAAGAATGGAATGTAACAATCTAAAAATAATAAATATCAATAATAATAATAAAACCTTTTTACTATTATTATTTATTAATAATTTGTTTCATTCCATTTGTTTAGATGTGACATTCGTTATTTCGGATAATTTGTAACTTCAGATAAATTCGTATTCGTTACGGGCACAAACAGCCAAATTTGAAAGGAAATTCCAATACCTAAAATTTAATAGTTAGTTATTATTTAGAATTTTACTGATTTTCTTTCTTTTTTTTCAGATTTTCAAATTTTTGAATTTCTGAATTTTTGAATTCCGAAATTTCGGAAATCCGGAAATTAGGAAAATTCTGAATTCCAAATATTCGGAAAATTCGGAAATTCAGACAATCGGAAATTCAGAAATTTGAAAAATTTGAAAAATCGGAAATCCAAAATTTCAAAAGTCGGAAATTCGAAAATCCGCATTTTCAGATTTCCCAATTTTCGAATTTCCGAATAAAGCAAAAAAACTAATGAAACGAAAACGAACACATTTTTTGTCAGTGCACATGTCTAGTCCTCACCTCCTGCTGCCTCTTAATGAGCGAATCCCTCTCCTCCAGCGAGGACGTCAGCTCCATGAGCTTCATCTGCAGGTCGCTGCTGCTGCCTTGCTTCACCGTCACGTCGTGCTGGAACTTGGTGACCTGAGTCTACAATACACATCACATCAACGCGTTAGAAATTCCACATCTCACGGGGGAAAAGGGTCAGCTCACCCCCCCCATTGTCAAGCCTTACCCGCAGGATGCGGATCTCCTTGTCCTTCTCCTCTCGGAGGCTCTCGATCATCTCCTTGTAATGCCGGGTGATCTCGTCGGTCTTGGCCTGCAGCATGGGGTTGGAGACGGTTTCGGAGACCTGCGCAGAAAACACAAGACTCGTCAATCACAGGCCGTAACAATTACCGAACGCGTTACAGCTAAGAGTGCTACACAATTATACAGAAAGGGAAAGAACACCTGGACAAGCAGTAGCTCACGTGTCATACAAAGCATTTAAAAAAAAAAAACACAATAAAGACACTTTGGGGTCTATTTATAAAGCATTCGTTGGCCGAATGTTAGAAGCATTCATGCAAGGTGACCGAAACCTACCCATGTTATTTCTAGTCTTAATTCCTATGTCGTTGTCTCCATCTAGTGGCCTAAATTCAGTATAGCTGCCTGAAACATCTCAATGAGAAATATACCGCACATTGGCCACTAGATGGAGCTGACAACACAGCAATTGATCTACTAGAAAAAAATGATTGGGAAATTTTAGCAACCTTGCTAGAATACTTTATAAATAAACCCCTTTACAGTGGCGCCCCCGTCCATAAGGGGCGCAAGGGTGCTACCCCCCCCCCCAATCCTAATCTAAATGCATGGATTCCAATGTTTTTTTTGTTTTTTTTTTCAAGCACATGATTACAGCCGGAGGCTCTAATTGGCTTCAAAAAAGGGTGGGCTCGGGGCGCAGAGCGCTGTGCCCTGAGCCCACCCAGTTGTATGACAATATTTGCTATTGTCTTCCTGATTCTCCTCCCGGACAATCAGAAAGCGGGTCCTGAGACCCGATTGGCCGAAAGGAGGAGCAATCGCCCCCCCCCCCCCCCCCAAAATATACAGGACCAGCCGTCGTCGCCCCTTTATATCTCCTCACCCAAAGGAAAAGTGAGAATATATATCTCACAGAGTGCCGACGGCCCCCTCCTCCTCCTAGGTTATGAGATGAGGAGAAGGGGGGGTGTTATGTAGGTGAGATGTAGGAGAGCCACTTAGAGTGACAACGCTGCTTCTCAATACAGTGCAGTCAGTGAGTGTTGTCACCCTAGGACAGGAAGTGTGCTACTTGTAGGATCCCCCAGGTGAAAAGAAAGAAAAAAATGTAATGAAAAAGAAAACAAATGCGGCCCCCCATCTAAGGACTGATAAGCTGCAATGCATTTTTTATACACCTTAAAATGTATAACTCCAAGACTGGAGGAGAACCAATGCTGCAGGTAACAATACGCAGATCTCCCCCCAACAATAGCTCAGAAACAGAAAACATGTCCGGAGGTCTCACCTGAATCCGCAGATTTTTGTTCTCCTGCTGCATGGCGTTCTTGGCGTACTCCAGCTCCTTCAGCCGGTAGTCTTTGTCGCTGTCGGCATTGCGCAGGGATGTGATGGTCTCCTCCACGCTGCGCAGCTTCATCTGACTCTCCTTCAGTTCTTGCTAGAGAGACAAAAGATGACAGAGCCGGGATTATGAGGGGGGGGGGGGGGGCGCCTCTTAAAGTAGAACTCCGGCCATAACATAATGTAGAGTTTTTATTCGTATGCCTGTGTCCCACACATGGGACTGTCCAATCACACATCATCCTATCACATGGGACTGTCCAATCACACATCATCCTATCACATGGGGCTGTCCAATCGCACATCATCCTATCACATGGGACTGTCCAATCACACGGTGCCCTATCGCATGCGGCTGTCCAATCACACATCATCCTATCACATGGGGCTGTCCAATCACACAGTGTCCTATTGCATGGGGCTGTCCAATCACACGGTGCCCTATAACATGCGGCTGTTCAATCACACAGTGTCATATCACATGAGCTTGTCCAATCATATAGTGTCCTATAACATGGGGCTGTCCAATCACACGTTGCCCTATTACATGGGGCTGTCCAATCACACATCATCCTATCACATGGGGCTGTCCAATCACACATCATCCTATCACATGGGGCTGTCCAATCACACAGTGTTCTATTACATGGGGCTGTCCAATCACACAGTGTCCTATTGCATGGGGCTGTCAAATCACACAATGTCCTATCGCATGCGGCTGTCCAATCACACATCATCCTATCACATGGGGCTGTCCAATCACACAGTGTTCTATTACATGGGGCTGTCCAATCACATGGTGTCCTATTACATGGGGCTGTCCAATCACATGGTGTCCTATTACATGGGGCTGTCCAATCACACGGTGCCCTATAGCATGGGGCTGTCCAATCACACGGTGTCATATTACATGGGGCTGTCCAATCACACGGTGTCATATTACATGGGGCTGTCCAATCACACAGTGCCCTATCACAAGGAGCTGTCCAATCACACAGTGTGCTATCACATGGGCTTGTCCAATCACACAGTATCCTATCACATGGGGCTGTCCAATCACACAGTGCCCTATGAAATGGGGCCATCCAATCACACAGTGTCCTATTACATGGGGCTGTCCAATCACACAGTGTCCTATCACATGGGGCTGTCCAATCACACGGTGCCCTATCACATGGGGCTGTCCAATCACACGGTGCCCTATGAAATGGGGCCATCCAATCACACAGTGCCCTATGAAATGGGGCCATCCAATCACACAGTGTCCTATTACATGGGGCTGTCCAAGCACACAGTGTCCTATTACATGGGGCTGTCCAAGCACACAGTGTCCTATCACATGGGGCTGTCCAATCACACGGTGCCCTATGAAATGGGGCCATCCAATCACACAGTGTCCTATCACATGGGCTTGTCCAAGCACACAGTGTCCTATCACATGGGGCTGTCCAATCACAGTGTCCTATCACATGGGGCTGTCCAATCACACAATGTCCAATCAAAGTGTCCTATCACATGGGGCTAGCCAATCACACGGTGCCCTATCACATGGGGCTGTTCAATCACACAATGTCCAATCACAGTGTCCTATTACATGGGGCCGTCCAACCACACAGAGTCCTATCACATGGGGCTGTCCAATCACACAATGTCCTATCACATTGGGCTGTCCAATCACAGGCTGCCTTCTCATTGAGTGTCCAATCACACGCCATCTGTCCTATAAAGCACTGGCTGTACCTGCTGCTGGCGGTTCTTCTCTCTCAGGGAGGCCAGGATGGTCTCGTATTCTCTGATCTGGTCGTCTTTGAAGGTCAGATCTTTCTCCAGAGATTTTTTGGCAGTTTCTAATTTCTGTAAGAAGAAACACTTTGTATCAGAGTTTCCACAGGAAGGAAATTGGCACTCAATGCAAAATAAGTAATTGCAGCCAATAAAAATTGATTTCCATTCATGTAATGTGTCCAGGTGCAGGGGGAGCACGAAACACAGGAAAGGTTACAGTGATCGACGGCATGAAATCCTACACCCTGATGGGCTTAGAACTTTGAGTTCTTTCATTACTTTCAGTTTTCAGGATGACATGGGCTGGGAATGTGCGAAATCAAATAAATCCCATTGGATTGGGGTGATGGGATTGGATTGGGGTGATGGGATTGGATTGGGGTGATGGGATTGGATTGGGGTGAGGGGATGGTTTGTGGCTTCATATTGGGGGCAGTGATGGGATCATATAGATGTAGAATAGGAGTCCTACACATTTAGGACCCCACTGGCCAATAGACATGCCGACTGCTGGTCAGATCAAGTCATCATGATGACTAAAACCTTCACATGTCTATTACCACCTCTAGGGGAAGAGCTCCGCCCCCTTGGTCTCTGCATTGGCTGGTGATGCCAGTAGGGGGCAGAGTTTTTATTCTTCTCTATGAGACACTATGAGATGGGATCGGAGAGGCGCGGGGTGTACAGGTGACCATAGGAGGCTCTTTGCTGTTCTTGATTAAACACGTGTTGAGATTTTAGTGTTTCCCAGCCCCCGTCTGCCCAGATATAAAAACACCCTTCTATTATATATACAATATTCCTAATTCATGTTCTCCTGGTCTGACCTGTTATACAAACTCCTACACTGCGTTATCAATGACTGCATTGTGCCAAGGTTTCGGTACTCCTCCACCCAACACACCCCACATGACCCTGACACCCAGCAAGTCTCCATGTGACCCCAAAACCCAAGAAATCTCACCTGACCCATGACACCCAGCATGTCCCCACATGACCCCAATACGTAGGGGACCTCACCTGACCCATGACACCCAACATGTCCCCACACAACGCCAATACCCAAGAGGCCTCACCTGACCACTACACCACACCCAGTATGTTTCCCCATGACCCCAGCAATCAGGAAACCTCACCTGACCACGGCACCCAGAATACCCCCTGTACCCAGGAAACCCCACCTGACTGAAAAACCCAGCACAGCCCATATCACCCCCACACTCAAGACAGTTCTCCTTACTGGGACACCCAGCACACTCCATGGGACCCCAAAACCCAGCACACCTTACCTGACATTCAGTGTGCCCCACATGACCCAGAAACACAGTACGCCCCACGTGACCCTGACACTCAGCATGCTCCATATAACCCTAAACCCAGTACACACCTGACACACAGCTCACCCCACCTGACTCCAATACCCAGCTCACCCTACACTCAGTGTACCTCACCTGACCCCATCACCCAGCTCACCCTACACTCAGTATACCTCACCTGACCCCATCACCCAACTCACCCTACACTCAGTATACCTCACCCGACCCCAACATCCAGCTCACCCTACACTCAGTGTGCCTCACCTGACCCCAAAATCCAGCTCACCCTACACTCAGTATACCTCACCCGACCCCAACATCCAGCTCACCCTACACTCAGTGTGCCTCACCTGACCCCAAAATCCAGCTCACCCTACACTCAGTATACCTCACCCGACCCCAACATCCAGCTCACCCTACACTCAGTATACCTCACCTGACCCCATCACCCAGCTCACCCTACACTCAGTATACCTCACCTGACCCCAACACCCAGCTCACCCTACACTCAATGTACCTCACCCGACCAACATCCAGCTCACCCTACACTTAGTGTTCCTCACCTGACCCCAACATCCAGCTCACCCTACACTCAGTGTTCCTCACCTGACCCCAGCACCCAGGTCACCCTACATTCATGGTACCTCACCCGACCCTAACACATAGCTCACCCTACACTCGGTGTACCTCACCTGACCCCATTACCCAGTTCATCCTACATTCATGGTACCTCACCCGACCCTAACACACAGCTCACCCTACACTCAGTATACCTTACCTGACCCCATCATCCAGCTCACCCTACACTCAGTGTGCCTCACCTGACCCCAACATCCAGCTCACCCTACACTCAGTATACCTCACCTGACTCCATCACCCAGCTCACCCTACACTCAGTGTACCTCACCAGACCCCAACATCCAGCTCACCCTACACTCAGTGTACCTCACCTGACCCCAACACCCAGCTTACCCTACACTCAATGTACCTCACCTGACCAACATCCAGCTCACCCTACACTCAGTGTTCCTCACCTGACCCCAACATCCAGCTCACCCTACACTCAGTGTTCCTCACCTGACCCCAACATCCAGCTCACCCTACACTCAGTGTTCCTCACCTGACCCCAACATCCAGCTCACCCTACATTCATGGTACCTCACCCAACCCTAACACATAGCTCACCCTACACTCAGTGTGCCTCACCTGACCCCAACATCCAGCTCACCCTACACTCAGTATACCTCACCTGACTCCATCACCCAGCTCACCCTACACTCAGTGTACCTCACCAGACCCCAACATCCAGCTCACCCTACACTCAGTGTACCTCACCTGACCCCAACACCCAGCTTACCCTACACTCAATGTACCTCACCTGATCAACATCCAGCTCACCCTACACTCAGTGTTCCTCACCTGACCCCAACATCCAGCTCACCCTACACTCAGTGTTCCTCACCTGACCCCAACATCCAGCTCACCCTACACTCAGTGTTCCTCACCTGACCCCAGCACCCAGCACACCCTACATTCATGGTACCTCATCCGACCCTAACACATAGCTCACCCTACACTCGGTGTACCTCACCCGACCCCATTACCCAGTTCATCCTACATTCATGGTACCTCACCCGACCCTAACACACAGCTCACCCTATACCTCACCTGACCCCATCACCCAGCTCACCCTACACTCAATGTACCTCACCTGACCCCATCACCCAGCTCACCCTACACTCAGTGTACCTCACCCGACCCCATCACCCAGTTCACCCTACATTCATGGTACCTCACCTGACCCCATCACCCAGCTCACCCTACACTCAGTGTACCTCATCCGACCCTAACACACAGCTCGCCCTACACTCAGTGTACCTCACCTGACCCCATCACCCAGCTCACCCTACACTCAATGTACCTCACCCAACCCCAACATCCAGTGCACGCTACCTATCCACCCAGCTACAGCCTTTCATCCTATAGACATCCAGACCTGCGTCTAGATTTATTTTTGGAGCGGACTAAAATGTGCTTCACCCAAAATACAGAACATGGGGAAGAGAGGAATGGGAAAGACAAATACGAGGCACCTTTCCTGTGCCCGCAGATCTTTGGTCCAAATACAATGACCATATTGCTGCCAATCACGTTTGTATAAGACTGCGTACACCGGTGGTATCACTACTTACATTCAGATCATCCTGTAAGTGTCCCAGTTCCTCCCGCAGGCTGCTGAAGGTCGCCAGAACAAGTTTCATCGACTTATCTGAGGTCTGCCTCATCTAACCATGGAATGAAAAAGACAATCAGTGTAAAAAATCAATATATACAGTATATATAGGCAAGGAAGAAAATAATAGAAACAAACCAAATAAAAAAAAAAAAAAGAATATTTTGTGTTTTCTGCGGAGTCTCACCTGTAGCAGGTAGCGAATTTGCTGTTTGGTGAGTTCTGAGACGCCTTTTGGGATCAGCGATTCGATGTCTTCCTACAAGAGAGAAAAGAGAAGAAGAACTGGGCGTCACACAGCCAATCACAGAGGAGATCCAGGAACCGAACCAAAATGGATCTTCATCAGTTACAATCAGGGCCATTGATCATTTATTGAGTCATTGAAAAAAACTGTACATTACATATCAGGGTGAGAAGGTGGTTATTACACAAATTTGTGTAGCTATTGGCGACAACAAGTGTCAGTTTAATATCAGAAGTGAAGAGAGTCCGAGGTCCCAGCCATAGGTGAGCGCAGCCTATTGCATTAGGGTGTGCACCCTTGTTGGAAGGCAACATGGTCTAATGTCATATTTCTGGAGTTTCTACATATCTGTTTCCTATTCCCAAAGTTCAGCCATGCTGATACTTTCAGTTCCATGGCTTTAACTGGTAAAGGTTTGACTTTCTTTCTGGTTGATACAACCAAGCATTTGCTTTCCTGGGGGGCGGTCTGGAATGTCTTTTCTCAGTTCTTGGCTCCGGAACGTCTGTTGCTATAACACAAACTTGAAAGGGACCATAGCTGACAAGATGATTGATGAATGTCCTGCTACAGAAGATCAAAAGGCATTGAAGATTGACATGGACAATGCTGCCCCTAGAGGCCAAAATACAGCAGGATGGACAGTGATATAATCTGTTAAGGAGGACTGCCTACTGATTCGTCAAAAGTCTAGATGGGATGGCATTGGGGTTGGGTTTGGATGGTGTATGATCGAAGTATAAAAGACTGAACGAGTGAGAAAGCTATCTCTCTGTCTCTACCCTAATCAGTCTTGGCTTGTGCCTGGGCCGCATAGCTCTATCCACCATTTTGAGCCACATGGCTCTCTCTTTGTCATCCGAGTCAAGCCTGACGATACAAAGCCTTGAGGAAAGCATGGTGATAAGTATCTTTGATATTCTTGTATTATGTGTTCTGTTGGTATATGTTTGTAATATCTTTTAGTAGTTTCATGTTAACGTTTCCTATTTTCTTGGGAAATAAATTAGACTTTGTTTTATTAAGCAGTGTGCTTGGTTTCATAGCTAACCTTGTATTATTGTGATATCAACATTAACATGTGATCAGAGTTTTACTAGACCAGCTAACTATAGGAATAGATAAGTTAACACATAGGTGCAATAAACAGAGGAAGTCCATCACCACCCTCGAATAATATTTATTTGCACCCCATTACTTCAACCCCAAAGCTCAAAACACATACCTTTCTCTGCAGCCTCAGCTGCACTGCACAGTGAATGAATGGGAAGTGCTCTGTGCTGCTGAGCAGCTTCCTGTTCATTCACAAATGGAAGCATAGTAAACAGTATACTATGCTTCAGCTATGATTGAACATAGTGAGTATGTTCAAAAAGGAAGGGGCCGATGAATGACATATTGATTAGCCCCTTCCCCCACTTTCCATCCTGAAATACCAGCCACAACAGCAGGGGGGAAAGGAGAGGAAAGAAGGGAAGCCAGCAGCACTGTGGTGGGAGGGCACAACACGAGGGGAAGCCGGGGCACTAGGGGGAATCGGGCACAACACAAAGTGATTAGGGTGTGCCCAAGCACACCTCCTGCACATGCGCCTTTGGTCCCAACACAGAGAGGAACACACTTCTGCTGAACAGCTGCGGCAGTGGCATTATTATTTGTATTATTATTATTAATAACAATAATTATTATTAATAATAACAATAATAATTATTATTATTTCTATTGTTATTGTTTTGTTATCCACTTCATCTCCGGAAGATTTACCTCTCTTAATGACCAGGCCATTTTTTTTTTGCTGTACAGCACTGCACTACTTTAACTGACAATAGTGCAGTCATGCAACGCTGTATCCAGACTATATTTATGTCATTTTTTCCCCACAAATAGAACTTTCTTTTTGGTGATATTTGATTACCTCTGCATTTTTAATTTTTTTTTTTGCACTATAAACAGAAGAATTTAAAAAAAAAAAAAAAATTATAAAACAATATTTTTTATTTTCTGCTACAAAACATATCCAATACAAAAAAATAAAAATTTCTTGATAAATTGAGGCCAAAATGTATTCTGCTACATGTTTTTGGTAAAAAAAAAAAATCCAATAAGCCTATATTGATTGGTTTGCACAAAAGTTAAAGTGTCTACAAACTATGGGATAGATACTGGAATTTTTTTTTTTCAATACTATTAATGGCGTTGATCGTTGATCAACGACTTATTAGCGGGACTGTGATAATGCAGCAGACAATCTGACACTTTGTGGGGATCAGTGACACCAATACAGTGATCAGTGCCCAAAAAAATCTGCACTGTCACTGTACTAATGACACTGGCTGGGAAGGGGTTAACGTCAGGGACGATCAAAGGGTTAAATGTGTGCCTATCCAGTGTTTTTGTGTGTGCTGCATTGTGGTTTTACTAAGAGATGTGCTTTGCAGGGAATCAAAATCCATCACTTTCCCTTGTTTACATAGGCAGAGCTCTGTTCTGTATCTCTCCTCGCCGATCAGCGGGTGGCAGCGGACATCCATTGGCCGGCACCCGTTGATCGGCTTCTGCTGTGTCTAATCACAGCACAACAACCGGGCCGCCGGCGGCGCACCTACGCGCCCCCTACCCAGAAGTGCCACATCACGTACTAGGTATGGGATCTGGCACAGAAGATCCGCTCTACTTCTAAGTGATGCGGTCGGAAAGCGGGTAATAATAATAAATATCATTTTTATTATTATTATTAACAATAAAAATAATAAATAATAATAATAACTGTGACCATTTCTATAACTTTCTTTCCCAAATTTACTGGGAACATTTACAAAGAAATAATCCACCATTTTTGGGAGGATGGAAATCGATTGCGAGGATCCCATGGCAGCTGCATGATCTGCTATGGCTATTGTCACAACGCTGTTCCTTTTGGAAAAGAAGAGTTTATCAAGGAAGGCGGATTGTGTGTCTGGTGACATTTAGAGGGGAAATCCAGATCAGGGAGCAGCACAAGAGAAGTTTCCGGAGAAGACATATAGAACAGAAGCAGAGCGTGGCCGGAACGAGGTGTCACTGGGTGTATAGCTGGAGGTGGTGACTGTTATTGTGACGTGACCGGTGTATGTAATACTAATGACTACACAAGACCTCATTTAAAAAAAAAGACAAACATAACACAGGAATAGCCATGTTAGGGATGTAACATTTTCCATCGCTGTACTGAATTTATACAGAGCACGCTAAAGAGTTTTCTGTGCGGCTTTAAAAACAAATGGTCTTCCTCTCAGAGGTTTCCCCATCACATCAGAGGTCCCCCCCCCCCATCACATCAGAGGTCCCCCCATCACATCAGAGATCCCTCCATCACATAAGAGGTCCCCCCATCACATCAGAGATCCCTCCATCACATCAGAGATCCCTCCATCACATCAGAGATCCCTCCATCACATCAGAGATCCCTCCATCACATTAGAGATCCCTCCATCACATTAGAGGGCCCTCCCAACACATCAGTGGTCCCTCCATCACATCAGAGGTCCCCCCATCACATCAGAGATCCCCCCATCACATCAGAGGTCCCCCCATCACATCAGAGGTCCCCCCATCGCATCAGAGATCCCTCCATCGCATCAGAGATCCCTCCATCGCATCAGAGATCCCTCCATCGCATCAGAGATCCCTCCATCGCATCAGAGATCCCTCCATCGCATCAGAGATCCCTCCATCGCATCAGAGATCCCCCCATCACATCAGTGGTCCCTCCATCACATCAGTGGTCCCCCCCATCACATCAGAGGTCCCCCCCATCACATCAGAGATCCCCCCCATCACATCAGAGATCCCCCCTTCACATCAGAGGTCCCCCCATCACATCAGAGATCCCTCCATCACATCAGAGATCCCTCCATCACATTAGAGATCCCTCAATCACATTAGAGATCCCTCCATCACATCAGAGGCCCTCCCAACACATCAGTGGTCCCTCCATCACATCAGAGGTCCCCCATCACATCAGAGGTCCCCCCATCACATCAGAGGTCCCCCCATCACATCAGAGATCCCCCCATCACATCAGAGGTCCCCCCATCACATCAGAGGTCCCCCCATCACATCAGAGATCCCCCCATCACATCAGAGGTCCCCCCATCACATCAGAGGTCCCCCATCACGTCAGAGATCCCTCCATCACATTAGAGATCCCTCCATCCCATCAGAGGTCCCCCATCGCATCAGAGATCCCTCCATCACATCAGAGGCCCTCCCAACACATCAGTGGTCCCTCCATCACATCAGAGGTCCCCCCATCACATCAGAGGTCCCCCCATCACATCAGAGGTCCCCCATGACATCAGAGATCCCTCCATCACATTAGAGATCCCTCCATTCCATAAGAGGTCCCCCCATCACATCAGAGATCCCTCCATCACATTAGAGATCCCTCCATCACATTAGAGATCCCTCAATCACATTAGAGATCCCTCCATCACATCAGAGGCCCTCCCAACACATCAGTGGTCCCTCCATCACATCAGAGGTCCCCCATCACATCAGAGGTCCCCCCATCACATCAGAGGTCCCCCCCCATCACATCAGAGGCCCCCCCATCACATCAGAGATCCCCCCATCACATCAGAGATCCCCCCATCACATCAGAGATCCCCCCATCACATCAGAGGTCCCCCCATCACATCAGAGATCCCCCCATCACATCAGAGGTCCCCCCATCACATCAGAGGTCCCCCCATCACATCAGAGATCCCCCCCATCACATCAGAGGTCCCCCCATCACATCAGAGGTCCCCCATCACGTCAGAGATCCCTCCATCACATTAGAGATCCCTCCATCCCATCAGCGGTCCCCCATCGCATCAGAGATCCCTCCATCACATCAGAGGCCCTCCCAACACATCAGTGGTCCCTCCATCACATCAGAGGTCCCCCCATCACATCAGAGGTCCCCCCATCACATCAGAGGTCCCCCCATCACATCAGAGGTCCCCCCATCACATCAGAGATCCCTCCATCACATTAGAGATCCCTCCATTCCATAAGAGGTCCCCCCATCACATCAGAGATCCCTCCATCACATTAGAGATCCCTCCATCACATTAGAGATCCCTCCATCACATCAGAGGCCCTCCCAACACATCAGACGTCCCTCCATCACATCAGGGATCCCTCCATCACGTCAGAGGTCCCCCCCATCACGTCAGAGGCCCTCCCAACACATCAGAGGCCCCCCCATCACATTAGGAGGCCCCCCATCACATTAGAGGTCCCCCATCACATTAGAGGTCCCCCCCCATCACATCAGAGGTCTCCCAAAACATCAGAGGTCCTCCAACACATCAGAGGCCCCCCCCCATGAGTTGGGAGATGAGTTGGGAGGGGTCTCCCAACTCATCAGAGGCCCCTCATCACACCAGAGCCCCCCTATCAAATCAGAGGTCTCCCAACTCATCAGAGGTCCCCCCATCACATCAGAGATCCCTCCATCCCATAAGAGGTCCCCCCATCACATCAGAGATCCCTCCATCACATTAGAGATCCCTCCATCACATTAGAGATCCCTCCATCACATTAGAGATCCCTCCATCACATTAGAGATCCCTCCATCACATTAGAGATCCCTCCATCACATTAGAGATCCCTCCATCACATCAGAGATCCCTCCATCACATTAGAGATCCCTCCATCACATCAGAGATCCCTCCATCACATCAGAGATCCCTCCATCACATTAGAGATCCCTCCATCACATCAGAGATCCCTCCATCACATTAGAGATCCCTCCATCACATTAGAGATCCCTCCATCACATTAGAGATCCCTCCATCACATCAGAGATCCCTCCATCACATCAGAGATCCCTCCATCACATTAGAGATCCCTCCATCACATCAGAGATCCCTCCATCACATTAGAGATCCCTCCATCACATTAGAGATCCCTCCATCACATCAGAGATCCCTCCATCACATTAGAGATCCCTCCATCACATCAGAGATCCCTCCATCACATTAGAGATCCCTCCATCACATTAGAGATCCCTCCATCGCATCAGAGGCCCTCCCAACACATCAGACGTCCCTCCATCACATTAGAGGTCCCCCATCACATCAGAGGTCTCACAAAACATCAGAAGTCCTCCAACACATCAGAGGCCCCACCCCCATGAGTTGGGAGATGAGTTGGGAGAGGTCTCCCAACTCATCAGAGGCCCCCCATCACATCAGAGGCCCCCCTATCAAATCAGAGGCCCCCAATCACATCAGAGGTCCCCCCATCACATCAGAGGTCCCCCCATCACATCAGAGATCTCCCCATTACATCAGAGATCTCCCCATCACATCAGAGATCTCCCCATCACGTCAGAGGTCCCCCCATCACGTCAGAGGTCCCCCCATCATCTTAGAGCCTCCCCCCCCCCATCACATCAGAGGCCTCCCATCACATCAAAGTCACTGCTATACTTCAGATGCCTTCATTTCCACAGAGTCCCCCTAATCACAGAGGCCCTCCATGACATCAGAGCCTCCCACTGACATCAGAATAGCCTATCAGCACTGAATCAGAATCCCCCCTCCCAACACATAGTCCTCTCGCCCATCTCTGGTTCAGGGCAAACTGGGTTTCACTATACAATTGCACTATACAATCTGATTGTACAATAACCTTAAGATTTACTAAAACGATGTAATAGGATCTCACATCAAATCAAGCAGCTTCTTACACTTCATCTAAAGAAGGGTGTACAGTCAAATAACAGTGTAACATGTGTGTGTCGAGGGGCCTTATTGACAGACAGGCCAAATCACAGACAAGTACCAGTTTTCTTGTGAAACATTAGGCGAGACAAGAGGCATAGTAGATAAAAATGAATGACCGCATGTAGAAGTTGTGACGTACCTGGTTCTCAGAATCTGATGGTCTCCTGCGAATACAACAAAAAGTCCGTTATCAGAAAGGAACGATCGATGCTGCATGAAGAATCACTAGGCGTGCAGAGCAGGGTACATGGGGTACAGGGTAAGAATTATGGGATGCAGAGCAGGGTACATGGGGTACAGGGTAAGAATTATGGGATGCAGAGCAGGGTACATGGGGTGCAGTGCAGGGTTTCTGGGGTGCAAAGTGGGGCACATGGGGTGCAGTGTGGGGTACATGGGGTGCAGTGCAGGGTAATGGGGTGCAGAGCGGGGTACATGGGGTGCAGAGCATGGTACATGGGGTGCAGTGCAGGGTTTCTGGGGTGCAAAGTGGGGTACATGGTGTGCAGTGTGGGGTACATGGGGTGCAGTGCAGGGTAATGGGGTGCAGAGCGGGGTACAGGGGATGAGGTGTAGGGTGCATGGGGTGCAGTGCAGGGTACATGGGGTGCAGAGTGGGGTACATGGGGTGCACTGTGGGGAACATGGCGTGCAGTGCAGGGTATATGGGTTGCAGAGTTGAATACATGGGGTGCACTGTGGGGTACATGAGGTGCAGTGCGGGGTACATGGGATGCAGTGTAGGGTACATGGGGTGCACTGTGGGGTACATGGGATGCAGTGTAGGGTACATGGGATGCAGTGCAGGGTACATGGGATGCAGTGCAGGGTACATGGGATGCAGTGCAGGGTACATGGGGGTGCAGTGTGGGGTGCAGTGTGGGGTACATGGGGTGCAGTTCAGGGTATATGGGTTGCAGAGTGGAATACATGGAGTGCACTGTGGGGTACATGGGATGCAGTGTGGGGTACAAGGGGTGCAGTGCGGTGTACATGGGGTGCAGTGCGGGGTACATGGAGTGCAGTGTGGGATACATGGGGTGCAGTGTGGGGTACATGGGGTGCAGTGCAAGGTACATGCGGTGCAGTGCAGGGTACATGGGGTGCAATGCAGGGTACATGGGGTGCAATGCAGGGTACATGGGGTGCAGTGCAGGGTACATGGGGTGCAATGGAGTGATAGGAGAAGATGGGAGCACGAAGAGATGAATGAAGATCACACACAGCGCAGATAAAATCTCCTCCACTATTCTTCAGGTCTATTGGCATCCTTCCCCAGAAATACTTCTCACGAAACTAGAGAAGATACATGGGGTGCAGTGCAGGGTACATGGGGTACAGTCCAGGGGTACATGGGGTGCAGTGGTACATGGGGTGCAGTGCTGGGTACATGGGGTGCAGTGCAGAGGTACATGGGGTGCAGTGCTGGGTACATGGGGTGCAGTGCAGGATTCATGGGGGTGCATGGGGTGCACTGCGGGGTACATGGGGTGCAGTGTGGGGTACATGGGGTGCAGTGTGGGGTACATGGGGTGCAGTGCAGGATTCATGGGGTGTGGGGTACATGGGGTGCAGTGCGGGATTCATGGGGTGCAGTGCAGGGGTACATGGGGTGCAGTGCAGGATTCATGGGGGTGCAGTGTGGGGTAAATGGGGTGCAGTGTGGGATTCATGGGGGGCAGTGCTGGGTACATGGGGTGCAGTGCAGGATTCATGGGGTGCAGTGTGAGGTACATGGGGTGCTGTGTGGGATTCATGGGGGGCAGTGCAGGGGTACATGGGGTGCAGTGCTGGGTACATGGGGTGCAGTGCTGGGTACATGGGGTGCAGTGCAGGATTCATGGGGTGCAGTGTGGGGTACATGGGGTGCAGTGTGGGATTCATGGGGTGCAGTGCAGGGGTACATGGGGTGCAGTGCTGGGTACATGGGGTGCAGTACAGGATTCATGGGGTGCAGTGCTGGGTACATGGGGTGCAGTGCAGGATTCATGGGGTGCAGTGCGGGATTCATGGGGTGCAGTGCGGGATTCATGGGGTGCAGTGCAGGGGTACATGGGGTGCACTGCGGGGTACATTGGGTGCAATGTGGGGTACAAGTACCTGGCTCCAATCTTCTCCACGTGTTGCATGAGGAAGCCATACAGGTCATTGTTCTTACGGCTCAGTTCGGCCAGCAGTTCCCCAAAGTAACGAGCGTCCAGCTGTTCGGGCCCCGAGACGGAGCTGTTCCTCCTCTTCACCTGCACAGAGCAGAGATCTCAATCAGCACCAATATGTTCTTATACTCTACATGTATTGGACCAGAACCAGAAGAGAAGAGGGCGAATGTCCGAGACCACAGCAGAACCTTTACTGCCCTTTATCTTCAGCTCCTAATATAGAATCCTCTCCTGGACTGACTGGCTCCTGAATTCTCCCACATTCAGCTGTATCTTACTTTTTAACAGCAATACAATAAAAGGTATACCATACATAAGTAGCAATAATTCAGTGGATTTAAAACAGACCCATCATTAAAGAGTAACTCCACTTTTGTTGAGAACCCCCTCCCCCTGGGTGATCTCTGTGCATTGCAGACTTCCTTTTCTTATTCTGAAGAGATCGCTGTTTGTTGCTCTGTGACCATGTTCAGAGTGATTTATAATTATCAATCAGCTGCTGCACCTGCAGGGGAAAGTGGCAGGGTCTGCATCCCTTTAGACGTGATTTCCTTTTGGGAGTAGCTCACCAAAAATGAAATGTTTGTTGCAGGGGATGCCCAAAATCGGACTTGTATCTTAGTGCAGGCTGAGATGAGGTCATCAGTAAGCTGCAGGCAGGAGGAAGCATTTCCTCAGTCTCCCCTCCCCCAGTGATCAGACTGTACATTGTAACTGTGTAGAAGGAGGAGGAGGCATTTCCTCAGTCTCCCCTCCCCCGGCGATCAGACTGTACATTGTAACTTTGTAGAAGGATGAGGAAGCATTTCCTCAGTCTCCCCTCCCCCAGTGATCAGACTGTACATTGTAACTTTGTAACAATTCAAAAGGTGGGAGGCTGCAGAAGGGGCTGATCTGTGTGAAGACATTTGTAAACACAGCCAACAACTGCACAGGCACCAGGATGGATACAAGTGTGCTATCTCTGAGTTTGGCATCTCAGTCCAGGAAGTAGGTGGAGACCCTGGATGGTGGTGAAAGGTGGCACCGTCCTTCTGGAGATAAGAGCAGGATGAAGAAATTTCAGGGCCAGGGGGGGGGGGGGGGGGGGGGGGGTGGGGAGTCCTGTGATGTCTATAAGAAAAATCATTTTCAGAAAAGCTCCACCATTTATCATTCCCTCCATCCTTGAGCCCCGGGCAGAGGTGAGGTTCTCTTTATTTCTTCTGCTGATCACCATCAAGAGACGAAACGTGATGGAAAATCCGAAATCTTCCAGTTATCATCAGAAGAAGAGATGAGGGGGGGATGGGGACACCGGGTTCCTGGGGACAACCCTCTAACGTTTCCCTCAAATTATCTTGTTAAGAAAACGGATACACAACACCCCGATCCCCGCACCCGGTGTATATAGAGAGAAAAAAAGAAGAAGTATTTGACCCCCCTGCTGATTTTCAACATTTGCCCCACTGATAAAGAAATGATCCGTCTATAATTTTAATGGTCGGATTATTATAACAATGAGAGACAGAAGAACAACAAAAATATCCAGAAAAACACATTTCAAAAAAGTTACAATTTGATTTGTACATTTTAAATGAGTGAAATAAGTATTTGACCCCTTCGCAAAACATGACTTAGTACTTGGTGACAAAACCCTTGTTGGCAATCACAGAGGTCAGACGTTTCTTGGAGTTGGCCTCCAGGTTTGCACACATCTCAGGAGGGATTTTGTCCTCTTTGCAGATCCTCTCCAAGTCATTAAGGTTTCTAGTCTGACGTTTGGTAACTCCAACCTTCAGCTCCCTCCACATATTTTCTATGGGATTAAGGTCTGGAGACTGGCTAGGCCACTCCAGGACCTTAATGTCCTTCTCCTTGAGCCACTCCTTTGTTGCCTTGGCCGTGAGTTTTGGGTCATTGTCATGCTGGAATACCCATCACCACCCATTTTCATTGCCCTGGCTGGGGGAAGGAGGTTCTTACACAAGATTTGATGGTACATGGCCCCCGTCCATCGTCCCTTTGATGTGGTGATGTTGTCCTGTCCCCTTAGCAGAAAAACACCCCCAAAGCATAATGTTTCCACCTCCATGTATGAGGGTGGGGGATGGTGTTCTTGGGGTCACAGGCAGCATTCCTCCTCCTCCTCCAAACACGGCGAGTTGAGTTGATGCCAAAGACCTTGATTTTGGTCTCCTCTGATCACAACACTTCACCCAGTTCTCCTCTCAATCATTCAGATGTTCATTAGAGAACCTCAGACGGACCTGTACATGTGATTTCTACAGCAGGGGGACCTTGCAGGTGCTGCAGAATTTCAGTCCTTCACGGTGTAGTGTGTTACCAATTGTTTTCTTGGTGACTATGGTCCCAGCTGAGATCATTGACAAGATTCTCCCGTGTAGTTCTGGGCTGATTCCTCACCGTTCTCATGATCATTGAAACTCCACGAGGTGAGACCTTCCATGGAGCCCCAGACTGAGGGAGATCGACAGTTATTTTGTATTTCTTCCATTTGCGAATAATCTCACCAACTGTTGTCACCCTCTCACCAAGCTGATTGGCGATGGTCTTGTAGCCCATTCCAGCCTCATGTAGGTCTACAATCTTCTCCCCGACATCCTTGGACAGCTCTTTGGTCTTGGCCATGGTGGAGAGATTGGAATCTGATTGGTTCTGTGGACAGGTGTCATCTATACAGGTAACAAGCTGAGATTAGGAGCACTCCCTTTAAAAGAGTGCTCCTAATCTCAGCTCGTTACCTGTATAGAAGACACCTGGGAGCCAGAAATCTTGCTGATTGATAGGGGATCAAATACTTTCACTCATTAAAATGCAAATCAGTTTATAACTTTTTTTGAAATGTGTTTTCTGGATATTTTTGCTGTTATTCTGTCTCTCACTGTTATAATAAAGGGACCATTAAAATTATAGACGGATCGTTTCTTTGTCAGTGGGGCAAACGTACAAAATCAGCAGGGGGGTCTAATACTTTTTTCCACCCTCACTGTACAGATTGCCTCAATGGGAAGAGATACGTGAATCCGTGTCTGAGTGTCACATGTGATCCAGATCTCTGTAGTCCAACTATTCGCTATCAATCAGTGAATGATGAATAATGTTCACATTTGGCCGACTTTACAAGATCGGAGCGATAGGAGAAGACGGGAGCACGAAGAGATGAATGAAGATCACACACAGCGCAGATAAAAATCTCCTCCACTATTCATGACATTTCTTCAGGTCTATTGGCATTCTTCCCCAGAAATACTTCTCACCAAACTGGAGAAGATACAAAATGTTCCTCTATTGTATGGAGGAGACAGAATGTCCTACAGGTGAGAAAAAAACATCCGAACACATCGATCGAAAGCTGGACAGACGTGTTCTCATTGCATAACTACGATCATCCACCTCCTTTCAGTTGTTATAATATCATGTGATCAGGAACACAACGATCGTTATTTGATCTTCTGCAGATTGTGTAAGTTTGCCCACTTACAAAAAAAAATGAAGGGTCTATAATTTTTATCATAGGTGTGTTTTATATGATAGAGACAGAATATCAACCAAAAATCCAGAAAAAAAACACATTATACAAATGTTATATATTGAGTTCAGTAAAAAAGTATTTGATCCCCTATCGACCAACCAGGGCCACCGCTACCCTAAGGCGAACTACTAGGGCGCAGCCACGGCCACTGGTTTCCCCAGGGCCGGGACGGAACGCGTGGGGGGGGGGGGGGCCAGGGGGAAGTTGCCCTGGGCGCAGCAGTTTTATAGGGAAGAGGAGGCCAGTGGCCATAGGAGGATCTACCACCGGGGCTCCCCTGCCATGCTCTGCTACAAGTGGGCTGTGTTGCAGTGTTATAATTTCATCGCCTAAACCCAGATAAAGCTTTCTAAAAAGTAGCAGTGACATCATCACTGGGCTGTACATAGTCTGTGCTAGGGGCAGAGCTGTGGGAGGGGCCCAGCAGGGAGGGGGGAGGAGACAAGAATCATCCCCCTGCACAAGGTTGGAGAGAGCAGCAGTGAGCGGTCTTTAATACAAGAAGTCTCACACTGGATTACTGCATTACTTATTCCAAAGTTCAGATTTAGAAAATAGACGATAGATAGATAGATAGATAGATAGATAGATAGATAGATAGATAGATAGATAGATAGATAGATAGATAGATAGATAGATAGATAGATAGATAGATAATGAGATAAGCCATATTGGTGAAGATGCTGATGTCGGAGACTCGGTCATGGGAGGATTGTTGGTGGCAGACGTGGTGGTTGCAGCATCTCAGACATGGCTGACCTCCTGAGACTTTCAACCGATGCAGTCTATAGACTTTACAGACAATGGTTGCTGGAGGCACTGGATCATCAACACTGGAGAACTGAAGACTGGAAGAATACTGCTGGAGGCACCGGATCATCAACATTGGAGGACAGAAGATTGCTAGGGGCATTGGATCATCAATACTGGAGGACTGAAGACTGGGAGAACACTGCTGGGGCACTGGATCATCAAAACTGAATGACAGAACACTGCTGGGGGAACTGGATCATCAATACCTGAGAACTGAAGACTGGAAGAACACTGCTGGGGACACTGGAACATCAACACTGGAGGACAGAAGACTGGAAGATCACTGCTGGCAGCATTGGAACATCAACAATGGAGTAGGACAGAAGACTGGAAGAACACTGATGGGAGAACAGGATCTTCAACACTGGAGGACAGAAGATTGCTGAGGGCATTGGATCATCAATACTGGAGGACTGAAGACTGGAAGAACATTGCTGGGGGCACTGGATCATCAACAATGGAGGATTGAAGACTGGGAGAACACTGCTGGAAGCACTGGATGATCAACACTGGAGGACTGAAGACTGGGAGAACACTGCTGGAGGCACCGGATCATCAACACTGGAGGACTGAAGACTGGGAGAACACTGCTGGAAGCACTGGATGATCAACACTGGAGGACTGAAGACTGGGAGAACACTGCTGGAGGCACCGGATGATCAACACTGGAGGACTGAAGACTGGAAGAACTCTGCTGGAGGCACCGGATGATCAACACTGGAGGACTGAAGACTGGAAGAACTCTGCTGGAGGCACCGGATGATCAACACTGGAGGACTGAAGACTGGAAGATCACTGCTGGAGACACCGGATCATCAACAATGGAGGACAGAAGACTGGAAGATCACTGCTGGAGACACTGGATCATCAACAATGGAGGACAGAAGACTGGAAGATCACTGCTGGAGACACCGGATCATCAACACTGGAGGACAGAAGACTGGAAGAACTCTGCTGGAGGCACCGGATCATCAACACTGGAGGACAGAAGACTGGAAGATCACTGCTGGAGACACCGGATCATCAACAATGGAGGACAGAAGACTGGAAGAACTCTGCTGGAGGCACCGGATCATCAACACTGGAGGACAGAAGACTGGAAGATCACTGCTGGAGACACTGGATCATCAACAATGGAGGACAGAAGACTGGAAGAACTCTGCTGGAGGCACCGGATCATCAACACTGGAGGACAGAAGACTGGAAGATCACTGCTGGAGACACTGGATCATCAACAATGGAGGACAGAAGACTGGAAGAACTCTGCTGGAGGCACCGGATCATCAACACTGGAGGACAGAAGACTGGAAGATCACTGCTGGAGACACTGGATCATCAACAATGGAGGATTGAAGACTGGAAGAACACTGATGGGCGCACTGGATCTTCAACACTTGAGGACTGAAGACTGGAAGAACACTGCTGGGGCACTGGATGATCAACACTGGAGGACAGAAGACTGGAAGATCACTGCTGGCAGCATTGGAACATCAACAATGGAGGAGGACAGAAGACTGGAAGAACACTGATGGACACACTGGATCTTCAACACTTGGCGACTGAAGACTGGAGAAGCTGAGGACTGAGGATCTTGATTATTTATAGGAATCACTTTGCATCAAATGTTATTATAGATTCTCACCTGTCCTGCCTCTATAGGGAACTGATAGATGCATTCCAGTCACTTCCTGCTTCCTGTGCGCTCAGTGGGCGGGTCTGCTTGCTATAGTCACGTGATCAGTCCCTGTGATGTGATTGGAGAACTGCTGAGGAATAGCAGTGATCTCTCCTATATATATTAGTGAATCTCTTTTTTTTAGAAAATATTTTGCTCTCTCTTTTTTATTCGGCATTTTCACGTTTGATACATTGTTTCCTTCTGCGCTCTTTTTGAACGAAGTCACATTCTGACTTTTTCCTTGGCCCACACACCATGTGAAGTGACCCGGAAAATCTGACGCCGGCCTTTCCCGGGAGCTCTGAATCCGGCTTTATTCTCAGCGTCATGATGTGGCGAATTCTTAGCTCTCAGAGTCTCAGACACACCCCACACCTGTCCGGACCCGCTCATCCCCGCAGAGGATCAACCGGTTCATAGCAACTTAATTAGTTTATAAAGGAAACAATCGTTCAGCAGAGAGGAGATTTCTCTGAGACGCCCGGCGGGGCCCCAAGGAAACGAGAGAGAGAGAGAGAGAGAGAGGAGATGAGTGCAGAGATGTCAGAGCAATCAATCATCTACTGTCCGAGAGGAGACGCTCTATCCACACAATACTGACATTTTCTAATAAAAATAACCCGGGGAAACCAGTTGCAAGCCGCAACCTATATTTATGCATTGTGGTCGGCAAGTGAACGATAGATAATCAGAGGGCTCTCTGAGCAGATTCCTCACAGCGTCCAATCCCGATGAACAGAAGATGGAAAGTGGCCAGGTCACAGTCTGCATCGGCTTTACTGACGCCACCCCCACCCCTCCTCCATCTGAACACAGAGACATTCCCCATGACACAGAACAATACAACCCTCACCGGACAGCATAACACCCTGCTACACTTATATGAGATAACACTCTAAAGTGGACCTGTCATCAGATATACGGGTAGCACAGCAGCTAAGTGGTTAGCACTTCCACCTGGCAGCCAGGGCTGTTGATAAGGCAATAAAGCCAGCCCTCCTGTACAGGGCCCGGGCACCATCGGTTCAAAAAGGGGGGCCCGGGCACCCATTGAGCAGGAGGGCCGGCTGTACTGTTATATTGCAGTCACAGATCCTCTTCTGCCTCCCCCTGAAGCATTGCCAGCTTCTCTTCCTCTTTCTCCCTCTGGCTGCACTTCAGGGGTATTGGTCCTAACACATGTGCCCCTTCCATCTGTTGTCCGGGCCCCCTATGTGCCCCTTCCATCTGCCGTCCGGATCCCTCTGTGTGCCCCTTCCATCTGTTGTCCGGGCCCCCGTGTGCCCCTTCCATCTGTTGTCTGAGCCCCCCTGTGTGCCCCTTCCATCTGCTGTCTGAGCCCCCCTATGTGCCCCTTCCATCTGCTGTCTGAGCCCCCCTGTGTGCCCCTTCCATCTGCTGTCCAGGCCCCCACTGTGTGCCCCTTCCATCTGCTGTCCAGGCCCCCACTGTGTGCCCCTTCCATCTGCTGTCTGAGCCCCCTGTGTGCCCCTTCCATCTGCTGTCCAGGCCCCACTGTGTGCCCCTTCCATCTGCTGTCCGGGCCCCCGTGTGTGCCCCTTCCATCTGCTGTCGGGCCCTCCCATGTGCCCCCTTCCATCTGTTGTCCGGGCCCCCCCGTGTGCCCCTTCCATCTGCTGTCGGGCCCCCTGTGTGCCCCTTCCATCTGCTGTCGAGCCCCCCTGTGTGCCCCTTCCATCTGCTGCCCGGGCCCCCCTGTGTGCCCCTTCCACCTGCTGTCCGGGCCCCCCTGTGTGCCCCTTCCATCTGCTGCCCGGGCCCCCCTGTGTGCCCCTTCCATCTGCTGTCCGGGCCCCCCTGTGTGTCCCTTCCATCTGCTGTCCTGGCCCCCCTGTGTGCCCCTTCCATCTGCTGTCCAGGCCCCCCTGTGTGCCCCTTCCATCTGCTGTCCAGGCCCCCCTGTGTGTCCCTTCCATCTGCTGTCCTGGCCCCCCTGTGTGTCCCTTCCATCTGCTGTCCTGGCCCCCCTGTGTGTCCCTTCCATCTGCTGTCCTGGCCCCCCTGTGTGTCCCTTCCATCTGTTGTCCTGGCCCCCCTGTGTGCCCCTTCCATCTGTTGTCCTGGCCCCCCTGTGTGCCCCTTCCATCTGTTGTCCTGGCCCCCCTGTGTGCCCCTTCCATCTGTTGTCCTGGCCCCCCTGTGTGCCCCTTCCATCTGTTGTCCTGGCCCCCCTGTGTGCCCCTTCCATCTGTTGTCCTGGCCCCCCTGTGTGCCCCTTCCATCTGTTGTCCTGGCCCCCCTGTGTGCCCCTTCCATCTGTTGTCCTGGCCCCCTGTGTGCCCCTTTCATCTGCTGTCCAGGCCCCTGTTTGCCTCTTTCCCCCGCAGCACTTCCAGCTTCCCTCCTCCCCCGCCGGCAGCTACTGTGGGCACAAAGGGAGATGTTCC
Organism: Lithobates septentrionalis; assembly: GCA_037952835.1. Classification (NCBI taxonomy): domain Eukaryota; kingdom Metazoa; phylum Chordata; class Amphibia; order Anura; family Ranidae; genus Lithobates; species Lithobates septentrionalis. Next base: position 4,059 of record JBBDGP010005018.1, on the reverse strand, counting down.
AGGATAGAGAATGGGGGAAGGGGCCAGTAAATATGTAATTTACTGGCCCCTTCCTTTTCTGAATGAACACAGTGAGCTTTCAGTACCAATCACTCCAGTGTCCACTCATCACTGAAGCATAGTAAACTGTGTTTACTAAGCTTCAGTTTGTGAATGAGAAGGAAGCCTCTGAGCATTTCCTATGCATTAATCTGTGCTGCTGAGGCTGCAAAGAAAGGAACTGATAAATCTATGTCCTCAGTCACTTTCAGCGGAAGGGGGGGGGGGGGGGGGGGGGGTCTGTCAGGTAGACTGTATGGGGCCCTGTGATTTCTAACAGCAGCCCTGCTGGAATTTGCATGTTCTCCCCTGTGCCTGCGTGGGTTTCCTCCGGGTACTCCGGTTTCCTCCCACACTCCAAAGACTTGCTGGAAGGTTAATTGGCTCCTTTCAGTATTGGAATTTGTATTATGAATGTGAGATAGTGAGATAGGAACCTTAGATTGTAAGCGCCTTGAGGGCAGGGACTCATGTAAATGTATATATATATACACACACACACACAAGTACTCAAGCAAATGCTCAGTATCGGGGCAACCCTGTTATATACATATATACACTCACTGGCCACTTTATTAGGTACACCTTGTTGGTAGCGGGTTGGACCCCCTTTTGCCTTCATTCTTGGTGGAATAGATACAACAAGGCGTTGGAAACGTTCCTCAGAGATTTTGCTCCATAGTGACCTGATAACATCACACAGTTGCTGCACATCCATGATGGGAATATTCCGTTCCACCACATCCCAAAGGTGCTCTATTGGATGAGATCTGGTGAGTGTGGAGGCCATTGGAGTACAGGGACCTCATTGTCCAGTGGTGAGATGATTGGAGCTTTGTGACATGGTGCATTATCCTGCTGGAAGGAGCCATCAGAAGATGGGGACACTGTAGTCATAAAGGGATGGACATGGTCAGCAACAATACTCAGGTAGGCCGTGGTGATTAAACCATGATCAATTGATACTAAGGGCCCAAAGTGTGCCAAGAAAATATCCCCCCCACCATTACACCCCCCACCATCAGCCTGAACCGGTGATACAAGGCAGGATGGATCCATGCGCCAAATTCTGACCCCACCATCTGAATGTCGGAGCTGAAATCCAGACTCATCAGACCAGGCAACGTTTTCCCAATCTTCTATTGTCCAATTTTGGTGATCCTGTGCCAATTGTAGCCTCAGTTTCCTGTTCCCTTAGCTGACAGGAGTGGCACCCGGTGTGGTCTTCTGCTGCTGTAGCCCATCTGCCTTAAGGTTGGATGTGTTGTGTGTTCAGAGATGGTATTCTGTATACCTTGGGTGTAATGAGTCATTATTTGAGTCACTGTTGCCTTTCTATCATCTGGAACCAGTCTGCCCATTCTCCTCTGACCTCAACAAGGCATTTTCCTCCACACAACCGCTGCTCACTGGATATTTTCTCTTTTTCCCACCATTCTCTGTAAACCCCGAGAGATGGTTGTGTGTGAAAATCCCAGAAATACTCAGACCAGCCCGTCTGCCACCAACAACCATACCACCTTCAAAGTCACCTAAATCCCCCTTTCTTCCCCATTCTGATGCTCGGTTTGAACTTCAGCAAGTCGTCTTCACCACGTCTAGATGCCGAAATGCATTGAGTTGCTGCCATGTGATTGGCTGATTAGCAATTTGTGTTACCGAGCAACTGAACAGGTGTACCTAATAAAGTGGCCGGTGAGCGTATATATATTATATGTGTAAATTGATAGTATTATAGAAGTACCTATAATAAATAAATTTATCCCGGATTAGTGCAGCAATGTAATGTGTCAGTGTAACCCTTCCAGGTATTTATTGCCTCTCACAGAGATCTCAGGACTCCCCCTGATCATACATCGGCTTTTCTCTCCAGAAGGACGGCGCCGTGTTGTGTTCAGGCATCATCCAGGGTCGCCATCTACTTCCTGGACTGAGATGCGGCTCAGAGATGACCAGTCTTGTTGCATGTGCAGTTTTTCGGCTGTGATCACAAATGTCTGATACAGTTCAGGCCCCGGCTCCAGCCTCTCGCCTTGCAACAAAGTTACAATGTTGCAGTCCAATCACCGGGGGAGGGGAGACTGAGGAAATGCTTCCTCCTGCCTGCAGCAGAATGACGGCATTATCTTAGCCTAGCCAAAGTCACTGACTGGAGCTCAAAGGATGGCTTTTTTTATAATAAAATGTATATTGTGATATGCCAGAAATTTATTCATGGAGACTTGCAGGATTTGTTCATTTCACAGGACAGAGCAACTGCCCCGCCCCCGAAGATTCCTCCATAGGAGACGTCTATAGACCCCGAGTGTGCCAGACCAGAGGGGACAACAAGGACACCTAAAGACAGCGAACAGTCTGTGGTTATCATAAATGCCTGTACCTACCTGCTCCGTGTTCTGTACATTCTGTACACAAACTTTCTGCTGATAGTTCTCCGACAACCACATTCTGGAAGACAAGAGAGACGTCCATCATTCCATCTGATCATCTCCTGTACTATGTCTGCAGTCTCTGACCATCTCCTGTACTATGTCTGCAGTCTCTGATCATCTCCTGTACTATGTCTGCAGTCTCTGATCATCTCCTGTATCATGTCTGCAGTCTCTGACCATCTCCTGTATCATGTCTGCAGTCTCTGACCATCTCCTGTACTATGTCTGCAGTCTCTGATCATCTCCTGTACTATGTCTGCAGTCTCTGACCATCTCCTGTACTATGTCTGCAGTCTCTGATCATCTCCTGTACTATGTCTGCAGTCTCTGATCATCTCCTGTACTATGTCTGCAGTCTCTGATCATCTCCTGTACTATGTCTGCAGTCTCTGATCATCTCCTGTATCATGTCTGCAGTCACTGATCATCTCCTGTACTATGTCTGCAGTCTCTGATCATCTCCTGTACTATGTCTGCAGTCTCTGATCATCTCCTGTACTATGTCTGCAGTCTCTGACCATCTCCTGTAGTATGTCTGCAGTCTCTGACCCTCTCCTGTAGTATGTCTGCAGTCTCTGATCATCTCCTGTACTATGTCTGCAGTCTCTGATCATCTCCTGTACCATGTCTGCAGTCTCTGATCATCTCCTGTATCATGTATGCAGTCTCTGATCATCTCCTGTATCATGTCTGCAGTCTCTGATCATCTCCTGTATCATGTCTGCAGTCTCTGACCATCTCCTGTATCATGTCTGCAGTCTCTGACCATCTCCTGTACTATGTCATCAGTCTCTGACCATCTCCTGTACCATGTCTGCAGTCTCTGACCATCTCCTGTATCATGTCTGCAGTCTCTGACCATCTCCTGTACTATGTCTGCAGTCTCTGATCATCTCCTGTACTATGTCTGCAGTCTCTGATCATCTCCTGTACTATGTCTGCAGTCTCTGATCATCTCCTGTACTATGTCTGCAGTCTCTGATCATCTCCTGTATCATGTCTGCAGTCTCTGATCATCTCCTGTACTATGTCTGCAGTCTCTGATCATCTCCTGTACTATGTCTGCAGTCTCTGATCATCTCCTGTACTATGTCTGCAGTCTCTGACCATCTCCTGTATCATGTCTGCAGTCTCTGACCATCTCCTGTATCATGTCTGCAGTCTCTGATCATCTCCTGTACTATGTCTGCAGTCTCTGATCATCTCCTGTATCATGTCTGCAGTCTCTGATCATCTCCTGTACTATGTCTGCAGTCTCTGATCATCTCCTGTACTCATGTCTGCAGTCTCTGATCATCTCCTGTACTATGTCTGCAGTCTCTGATCATCTCCTGTACTATGTCTGCAGTCTCTGATCATCTCCTGTACTATGTCTGCAGTCTCTGATCATCTCCTGTACTATGTCTGCAGTCTCTGATCATCTCCTGTACTATGTCTGCAGTCTCTGATCATCTCCTGTACTATGTCTGCAGTCTCTGATCATCTCCTGTACTATGTCTGCAGTCTCTGATCATCTCCTGTACTATGTCTGCAGTCTCAGATCATCTCCTGTACTATGTCTGCAGTCTCTGATCATCTCCTGTACTAT
>JBBDGP010005017.1:0-17530 GCA_037952835.1 Lithobates septentrionalis | reverse complement strand
GTCCTGGAAGACTCTCAGAAAAGGAGTTACCGGTAAGTCTAACTCAGCTTTTCTCCAAGCGTCTTCCAGGACAGCCCATGAGACGATGAGCCAGAACTTACCAGTCTAGGGAGGGACAACTGCCTGAAGGACCTTACGACCAAACGCCTGCTCCTGAGCTGATAGGAGATCCAGGCGATAATGTTTAATGAAGGTCGAGTAACTGGACCAAGTGGCAGCCCTGCAACCAGCCCTCTCAGCCCAAGACGTAGACAAGGCTCTAGTTGAGTGCGCAGTAACAAAAGGTGTAGGGACCTCCCTAATTTTGTAAGCTTCCAAGATGGCTTGCTTTATTCATCGAGCCAATGTGGCTTTAGATGCACTATTCCCCTTGTGAACTCCAGAAAAGAGGACAAACAAGGCATCAGTTTTCCTAAAGGTCTTCGTGACCTCAAGATAGACCAAGAGAATCCTTCTTACATCTAGAAAACTAAATTTTCTTTCTAAGTCGCCCTGTGGCGAACTACAAAAGGTTGGCAATACAATGTTCTGAGATCGGTGGAATGTACTTGCCACCTTGGGCAAAAAACCTGGATCGGTTCGTAACACAACTCGATCCTCAAAAATCGTGAGGAAGGGCTCCCTTACTGATAGGGCCTGCAACTCACTTACCCTACGAGCTGAGGTAACAGCTATAAGGAACACAGTTTTTAATGTAAGTAACTTAACTGACATACTTTCCAGAGGTTCAAACGGAAATTCTACCAGAGTTTGAAGTATTAGGGACAGATCCCACGTTGGACAATTTCTCACTACTACTGGTCTGGCCCTAGAGATAGATTTGAAAAATCTGGCTATAGTGGGATTTTCCAGGAGAGTTAACTGGAGGAACACACTAATAGCTGCCGCCTGTACCTTTAAGGTACTAACAGAAAGACCTTTGTCGACACCCTCTTGGAAAAATTCCAAAATAGACGGAATATCATGAGTTAATCTATCATTTTCAGATAACCATGAGTTAAACCTTTTCCAAACTTTGGAATATATGGCTCTCGTTAATTGCAGGAAGCCGGTTACTAGAGTCCTGACTACTTTGTCAGTGAACCCTTGGGCGCTCAGTATCTTTTCTTCAGATACCAGGCCGTCAAGTTTAAGGAAACCACCTGAGGGAGTGATACTGGACCCTGCAATAATAGGTCTTCCCTTTTCGGAAGACTCCATGGAGGCTCTGAAACCAGAGACTGTAGCAGGGAAAACCATGGCCTCTTGGGCCAAAACAGGGCAATTAGAATCAGATCTGTCTCTTCCACCTTAAACTTCCAGAGGACTTCTGGAATCAGCCTGATTGGCGGAAAGGCATAACATAGGCCTGGAGGCCACGGGTTTGCCAGAGCATCGATCCCCAAGGCTTGGTCTGCCGGGTTCATGGAAAAGAATGCAAAGACTTCAGGATGAAGGGACCAGTTGTCTCGGTCTATCCTGTGACGGCTGAGATAATCTGCCAGGCAATTGTTTGTCCCCTTTAGGTGTACAGCAGAAATAGAGGCTAGATTCCCCTCTGCCCATGAAAGGATCTCCTGGGCAATGGACTGAAGCCTCCGGCTTCTCGTGCCTCCCTGCTTGTTGATATACGCGACTGTCGCTATATTGTCTGACAGGATTTGGAGGTTGTGACCCCTGATCTCCATCTGAAAAGACTGGAGGGCTCTCTGGACTGCAAGCAGCTCTCTTTGATTGGATGAGGCCCTTGCCTCCTCTGGGGACCACTCTCCTTGTGCTACTGCATTGCTGAGGTGGGCCCCCCATCCCCAGGAACTCGCATCCGTGGTAATCCTTCGGGAAATGGGAAAGGACCATGGGAGACCTCCTGCTAGGTGCTGACCAGCTCTCCACCACCACAGGCTTCTTTTTATCCTGTCGGGAAGCCAGATCCTTGACTCCAGGGACCTTACGTCCCCGTCCCAGTTTCTTAAAAGAAACCTTTGTAACGGACGCTGACGGAGTCTCGCCCATGGTACTGCGGGAAAACATGAGGTCATAAGACCCACTGCCCTCGACACCCGTCTCAGAGAGACCGACTGGTTGGTCTGCAAAACTGAAGCTGAGGAAAGACCGAAGGGGAGGGCCTGAAATTGAAAATGTCGGGTCCCCATACCCGTCTTCACTGCCAATCTCAAAAACTTTTGGAAGGCTGGATGCATAGGGATGTGAAGATAAGCATCCCTTAAGTCCAACGTGGCCATGAAGCAGTTTGGGTATAGTAGGTTTTTGATTGTAAAAACCGTCTCCATACGGAAATGCTTGTATCTGATGGACTTGTTTAAGGTCCGGAGATTCAGGATAAGTCGAAACTTTCCTGCCGGCTTTCTGACCACAAATACATGGGAATAGAATCCCTTGCCCTGCTCCGATCGAGGAACAGGAATCAGGACTTTTTGATCTAATAAGTCTCCGATCTGGAGACCCAGAGCCCTCGCTTTCTCCCGATCTTGTGGAGGAAATGTGACCAACAAACGTTCTGGTGGTTGGTGAACAAACTCCCGCCTGTACCCGTTGGTCACTAGGTCCAGGACGAAGGTGCTCAGAGTGACTGCTGCCAACTGTGGGATGAAGGCCCTCAATCTCCCTCCCACCGGGGAACACAAGTCACTGCGGCTTGGCGGGCTGTTGAGGAGGGTTAAACAGCACTCCCCCTTTGCCTCTGCCTTTGTGCCCAGTCCAATGCTTTTTCGGCCTGCTGTCCTTTTCTCTAGGACTCTGTTGCCTGCTTTGGCCACGAAAAAATTTTCTGGCTGTCTGAACTCTTTTTCTCTGGAAACGCCTTTTTCTTATCAGCCGTGCGTTCCAGTGCCTCCTGTAGACCTGGGCCAAATAAATGATCGCCAGTTAAAGGAAGGCCACAAAGGCGCAACTTGGAGGCCGAGTCCCCTGACCAGGTCTTAAGCCAAAGGCTTCTCCTGGCCGAGTTCACTAGAGCCGAAGTCCTGGCTGACTTTCTTACCGACTCAGCGGAAGAATCTGCCAAAAAACCCACTGCCTGAAATAGGAGAGGAAAAGACTTTAAAATTTGCTCTCTGGAGGTACCTGCTGACAGATGTGACTGAATCTGAGTCAACCAAGCCTCCAGATTTCTGGCCACACAAGTGGAAGCCAAAGCTGGTTTCAGGTTTCCAACTGCTGAGTCCCAGGCTCTGTGGAGAAGGATATCCCCCCTCTTGTCCATCGGATCCTTAAGCGTACCCATATCATCGAACGCCAGGTCCGAGTTTTTTGAAACCTTTGAAAGAGGTGCGTCTAACTTGGGATTCTTATTCCATGGCTGCGCAGTGTCCTCATCAAAAGGAAACCTCCTTTTTAGGTTACTAGAGAAGAATGGTTTTCTCTCAGGATTATCCCATTCCAGTTTAACAGTATCAACCAAAAAACTATGAACTGGAAACACTCTTGATTTTCTCTTATGTAATCCTTTATACATAAGATCATGTTTGGATAACTGAACCTCTTCCTCTTTTAATTCAAGGGTAGTATAGATAGCCTTTAATAAGTCATCTACATCCTCAACAGATAACTTAAATCTTGAGCCTCGAGTGGATTCTCTATCTCTGGCCTCTGTATCTGACCCTGATTCTTCCAGAGAAGAACGGGTAGATCTGACCTCAGCCTCAGAGTCTTCACTCTCTGCCTGCTGCGGAGTGCTTACTGACGCCTTCAGTGAAGACGGACTCTCTGCTGGAGTCTGGAGCTTGTCAATAAGCGTTCTAAAGGAACTGAAGGTGGACGCAAGCTCATCCCTAACAGAAGTAAGCATCTTCTGGCAAGAGGCAACCGGGTCATCCTTTACTAGGCCTTCTATACAGGTGCGACAAACTGCTTTGATCCATGAGGAGCTCAATTTGTTTGCGCAAACCGCACATTTCCTTTTAAGTGGCTGCGCTTGGACCTTGTCCTGAGTCTTGGTCTGCAAGACAAAATAAATGACCCACAATGTAATTAAAGCCACCCAATCACTCCGTAACACCACGTGCAGGAGGGAGGAAATGTGTCCCCTTACACCCACTACTACAGAGGGGGGAGGGGGAGGGAACACTCACAGGGATAGCAAGGTGGTGACAGAACACCCCAGGCTTACCTGTGAGGTGCTGGTGTTGGGAACTGCATCCGCTGCCTGTGCAGGTACTGCAGGAGGATCCATTCTGCCCCTCTTGGTCATCCACAGCCTGGCTGCTTAACACCAAGAAACACCAGCAGCCAGCGTTCTCTGTTCGCACCGTTTGTGAAGACTGGAACCTCGTCTCCGGCGCCCGATGATGATGTCATATGCCCCGGAAGTAACCCTCTCCAGGCACTTCCTGTGGGCCAGCTTGGAGCGCAATAGCTCTGCCCCCTCCATTCCCTGCTCAGATCAGCCACGCTGTCGGCAGGGAAGGACAACCGAAGCTCAGCTGAGCTATAGTGCAATGCACTGCGCTAGGGGCACGACCTCACACCGGTCCTGGCCCTCTCCAGGCACTGAGGACAGGGAACAGCAGCACAGCCAACCTCCCCAGCGGTGTGCTGCTTCTGGCAGAGGAAGAGGTAAGTGATATGCCCCAGAAAAAAGCCATACAAAGCCCCTGCTTATAAGGCCTATGGGAGCAGGTTCCATGAACATGTTACCCCCCGTCCGGAGGAAACACAAATAACTGACATGGGCCTGGAGGACCGCCCTTTTATCTGGTGGGGGTGACGTGTTTCCTGTCCTGGTAGGAGGAGCCCAAGGTCTCATGGGCTGTCCTGGAAGACGCTTGGAGAAAAACCTTAACTGTGCTTTCCTCGGATTCTTCGGAGGCTCCTTGGTTCCTTTTGTCCCACCTCCCCATGACCCATTGGGTTATACCTTCTATGAATTCACTGGAAGCTTATTGGTTCCTTTTGACCCATCTCCTCATGATCCTTCGGGTTACACCTTCTATAGATTCACTGGAGGCTTCTTGGTTCCCTTTGTCCCACCTCCCCATGACCCACTGGGTTACACCTTCTATGAATTCACTGGAGGCTTCTTGGTTCCTTTTGACCCATCTCTTCATGACCCTTCGGGTTGCACCTTCTATGGATTCACTAGAGGCTTCTTGGGTCCTTTTGGGCCACCTCCCCATGACCCATTGGGTTATACCTTCTATGAATTCACTGGAAGCTTCTTGGTTCCTTTTGACCCATCTCCTCATGATCCTTCGGGTTACACCTTCTATAGATTCAATGGAGGCTTCTTGGTCCCTTTTGTCCCACCTCCCCATGACCCACTGGGTTACACCTTCTATGAATTCACTGGAGGCTTCTTGGTTCCTTTTGACCCATCTCCTCATGACCCATTGGGTTATACCTTCTATGAATTTACTGGAAGCTTCTTGGTTCCTTTTGGCCCACCTCCCCATGACCTATTGGGTTACACCTTCTATGGATTCACTAGAGGCTTCTTGGTTCCTTTTGGCCCACCTGCACATGACCTATTGAGTTACACCTTCTATGGATTTACTGGAGGCTTCTTGGTTTCTTTTGGCCTACGTCACCATGACCCACTGGATTATACCTTCTATGGATTCCCTTGACCATCCTATAATGTGTCTTCAACCCACACCCACTTCCTGGAATCTGATGGCTGAACACACATCCCTAGGCAGGATGTCCTGTTCCCCCACATGGATGGAGCACTCAGTTCTGAGACACTAACCCCCCATCCCCCCGCCGCCCCCGATCACACAGACCTCATTATATTTGCTTATGGGAGCGCTGACCGGAGTACGAAGATCTAACCGGTTGTGACTCACCTCTCCTTCAGGAAGGAGCAACAGGCGTCCTTTATGTTCTGCAGCTGCAGGAAGCTGGCGCCCATCAGGAGAGACTGAACGTTCTGCTGGTCTATAGCCAGGTGCCCGTTATATGCAAAGTTTATCAGAGCTTCCAGAGCACTGCAAAGAGAGAAGGGGAAGAGGTGTCATCATGGAGGATTCCAAATGACTTATTGGCTCAATATTAAAAATAGTATCACAGGTCAGAAGGTCAAGTTCCCAAATCTTTGTCAGTAAGCCGGAAAAAGACACTAGAAAACCAAGACAGGATCATGTGCCCACACTCTGCACAGGTGGCTATGTGCAGAAAACCATGCCAGGCAGCACCGAGCACCGCCCCAGGCTCCAGAAAACTCCACCACCCATACTAGCACCGAGCACCACCCCCAGGCTCCAGCAAACTCCACCATCCATCCTAGCACCGAGCACCACCCCCAGACTCCAGCAAACTCCACCATTCATTCTAGCACCGAGCACCACCCCCAGGCTCCAGATAACTCCACCATCCATCCTAGCACCGAGCACCGTCCCAGGCTCCAGAAAACTCCACCATCCATCCTAGCACCGAGCACCACCCCAAGGCTCCAGAAAACTCCACCATCCATCCTAGCACCGAGCACCACCCCCAGACTCCAGCAAACTCCACCATTCATTCTAGCACCGAGCACCACCCCCAGACTCCAGCAAACTCCACCATTCATTCTAGCACCGAGCACCACCCCCAGGCTCCAGATAACTCCACCATCCATCCTAGCACCGAGCACCACCCCAGGCTCCAGAAAACTCCACCATCCATCCTAGCACCGAGCACCACCCCAAGGCTCCAGATAACTCCACCATTCATCCTAGCACCGAGCACCTCCCCCAGGCTCCAACAAACTCCACCATTCATCCTAGCACCGAGCACCACCCCCAGGCTCCAGAAAACTCCACCATCCATCCTAGCACCGAGCACCACCCCCAGGCTCTAGCAAACTCCACCATTCATCCTAGCACCGATCACCACCCCCAGGCTCCAGCAAACTCCACCATCCATCATAGCACCGAGCACCACCCCCAGGCTCCAGCAAACACCACCATCCATCCTACCACCGAGCACCACCCCCAGACTCCAGCAAACTCTACTATCCATCATAGCACCGAGCACCACCCCCAGGCTCCAACAAACTCCACCATCCATCCTAGCACCGATCACCACCCCCAGGCTCCAGCAAACTCCACCATCCATCCTACCACCGAGCACCACCCCCAGGCTCCAGCAAACTCCACCATCCATCCTACCACCGAGCACCACCCCCAGGCTCCAACAAACTCCACCATCCATCCTAGCGCCGAGCACCACCCCCAGGCTCCAGCAAACTCCACCATCCATCCTAGCACCGAGCACCACCCCCAGGCTCCAGCAAACTCCACCATCCATCCTAGCACCAATCACCACCCCAAGGCTCCAGCAAACTCCACCATCCATCCTAGCGCCGAGCACCACCCCCAGGCTCCAGCAAACTCCACCATCCATCCTAGCACCGAGCACCACCACCAGGCTCCAGCAAACTCCACCATCCATCCTAGCACCGAGCACCACCACCAGGCTCCAGCAAACTCCACCATCCATCCTAGCACCGAGCACCACCCCCAGGCTCCAGCAAACTCCACCATCCATCATAGCACCGAGCACCATCCCCAGGCTCCAACAAACTCCACCATTCATCCTAGCACCGAGCACCACCCCCAGACTCCAGCAAACTCCACCATCCATCATAGCACCGAGCACCACCCCCAGGCTCCAGCAAACTCCACCATCCATCATAGCACCGAGCACCACCCCCAGGCTCCAGCAAACTCCACCATTCATCCTAGCACCGAGCACCACCCCCAGGCTCCAGCAAACTCCACCATTCATCCTAGCACCACTGCTCCAGCAAACTCCACCATCCATCCTACCACCGAGCACCACCCCCAGGCTCCAAACTCCACCATCCATGCTAGCACCGAGCACCACCCCCAGGCTCTAGCAAACTCCACCATCCATCCTAGCACCGAGCACCACCCCAGGCTCCAACAAACTCCACCATCCATCCTACCACCGAGCACCACCCCCAGGCTCCAGCAAACTCCACCATTCATCCTAGCACCAATCACCACCCCCAGACTCCAGCAAACTCCACCATTCATCCTAGCACCGAGCACCACCCCCAGGCTCCAGCAAACTCCACCATTCATCCTAGCACCAATCACCACCCCCAGACTCCAGCAAACTCCACCATTCATCCTAGCACCGAGCACCACCCCCAGACTCCAGCAAACTCCACCATCCATCCTAGCACCACTGCTCCAGCAAACTCCACCATCCATCATAGCACCGAGCACCACCCCCAGGCTCCAGCAAACTCCACCATCCATCCTAGCACCGAGCACCACCGCTCCAGCAAACTCCACCATTCATCCTAGCACCGAGCACCACCCCCAGGCTCCAGCAAACTCCACCATTCATCATAGCACCGAGCACCACCCCCAGGCTCCAGCAAACTCCACCATCCATCCTAGCACCGAGCACCACCCCCAGGCTCCAGCAAACTCCACCATCCATCATAGCACCGAGCACCACCCCAGGCTCCAACAAACTCCACCATTCATCCTAGCACCACTGCTCCAGCAAACTCCACCATCCATCATAGCACCGAGCACCACCCCCAGGCTCCAGCAAACTCCACCATCCATCCTAGCACCGAGCAGTCAGTTGACTCTGTTCTCTGGCAGCTTAAGGCCTCATTCACACCTCTGCGTTTTGTAGCTTAAAGTTCCAAAAAGCTGGGGGAGCAAAAAAAAAAAAATCAATAATTCTCTATGGAGATGGTTCACCATGCAATATGGTGCCCATAAAGGGATTTGGGGTACCGTTAACAATATATTGGCACCTGCATGCAGATGGCAAGAGCAGCACATTCTCCATTCTGGTGTGAACCGGCCCAAAAAAGAGTTACTTCAGGTTTTCACAGAACATAAAAAGGTGAACTTGGAACACCCCCCCCCCCCCCTCACTTACCTCCAGGGATGTTCATCTGTCATGGCCATGAATTTAAATTGGGGGATGAAGTAAAATAATATTGTTCAGGCACCATCCCTATAAGGAATACATGAAAGCAAATTATCCCCCCCCCCCCCAATGGGGAGGAAAGAATAAAAAGGGACTTTAAATGTAACCAAAAACAAAGAACAGGATATTACAAAGATCTTCATCTGTATTACAAACATCAATACAAGATATGATACACAAATATATCTTAAAACATCCTATGTGGCACCATGTATCATTTATCATCAGACAGCCAAGAAAAATGCTACAATATAAGAAATATAGTTTGCTTCAGTCCAGACGTAACGAAAGCAGCATGCGTACAGGATCAACGTGTTTCGCTAACACGGCTTCATCAGGATCGTACAGGATCAACGTGTTTCGCTAACACGGCTTCATCAGGATCGTACATGATCAACGTATTTTGCTAACACGGCTTCATCAGGATCCAACGCCCCTATTCTCTTCACTGTCCAATGTAATATATTTTCTTGTATTTTTGATTTGTCAATATGGTGGTGATATATATTGTATTCAAATTGGATTTTACTATACACAGCCGGTGTGCTTCTTTCTGTTGGCGTGGACCTTGATAAAGCAGTATTAGCGAAACATGTTAAATCTCTAAGCCTGCTTTTGTTACATCTGGACTGAAGCAAACTATACTCCTTATAGCATTTTTTACTTGCCTGTCCAATGATATATAATAGATGGCTTCACATACAAAGTATTTAGATAGATATACACTCACTGGCCACATTATTAGGGCCACCTTGCTAGTAGCGGGTTGGACCCCCTTTTGCCTTAATTCTTGGTGGCATAGATACAACAAGGTGTTGGAAACGTTCCTCAGAAATTTTTCTCTATAATGACATGACAGCATCATGCAGTTGCTACAGATTTGTCGGCTGCACATCCATGATGCCAATCTCCCGTTCCACCACATCCCAAAGGTGCTCTATTGGATGAGATGTGGTGAGTGTGGAGGCCATTGGAGTACAGGGACCTCATTGTCCAGTGGTGAGATGATTGGAGCTTTGTGACATGGTGCATTATCCTGCTGGAAGGAGCCATCAGAAGATGGGGACACTGTAGTCATAAAGGGATGGACATGGTCAGCAACAATACTCAGGTAGTCCGTGGTGTGTAAACCATGCTCAATTGGTACTAAGGGGCCCAAAGTGTGCCAAGAAAATACCCCCCCCCACCAGCCTGAACCGGTGATACCGCATTCCCCACACCATTACACTCCCACCACCAGCCTGAACCGGTGATACAAGGCAGTAGGGTTGTCCCGATACCACTTTTTTTAGGACCGAGTACAAGTACCGATACTTTTTTTCAAGTACTCGCCGATACCGATTACCGATACTTTTTTTTTTAATGTCACGTGACAGTGTTTTGTTTTTTTTTTTGTTTTTTTTAACAGTGCTTGCTTTTTTTGGGGGGGGGGGGGGGTGAACGTTGTATGTGTGTGTTATTTTTTTTTTTTTTTTTACAATTTTTATTTTTTACAATAATATTTTTTTTCTTTATTTTTTTTTTTTTTTAATCAGCCCTTTTGGGGGGCTTTGGTGAGATATCAGGGGTCTTAACAGACCTCTGATATCTCCCCCTTGAGACAGAGAAAGAGACAGAGGATAGAGATTCCCCAGTCGCTTTCTCTGCAGCGTCAGCTGCACTGAGAATGAATGGAGAGAAGACAGCGGCTCCTCTCCATTCATAAACTGACACATTGTAATCACAGAAGATTACAATGTTTCAGTTATGTGAATGGACAGAGTCAGCTGACTCTATCCATACACAAAGGAAGGAGGAGGGGGACGGAGGAACGGAGGGGGACAACGGAGGGGACAGATAAGAGCAGAACGGAGGGGACAGATAAGAGCAGAACGGAGGGGACAGATAAGAGCAGAACGGAGGGGACAGATAAGAGCAGAACGGAGGGGACAGATAAGAGCAGAACGGAGGGGACAGATAAGAGCAGAACGGAGGGGACAGATAAGAGGGACAGATAAGGAGAGAGGAACGGAGGGGGACAGCGGAGGGGGACAGAGGAACGGAGGGGACATGGAGGAGGATGCAGTGACAGTCAGCTGTGAGCGATCACCGCTGTATGTCACTAAAGCAGCTGAAAGCCGGCGGGGGGAGAATCTTGTAACTCCCCCACGCGCCGATCACAGCTGACTGTACAGGTATCGGGGGGAGGCATCGGGAGCATTTGCCCGAGTACAAGTACTTGGGCAAATGCTCGGTATCGGTGCAGATACCGATACTAGTATCGGTATCGGGACAACCCTACAAGGCAGGATGGATCCATGCGCCAAATTCTGACCCCACCATCTGAATGTCGCAGCTCAAATCCAGACTCATCAGACCAGGCAACGATTTTTCCAATCTTCTATTGTCCAATTTTGGTGATCCTGTGCCAATTGTAGCCTCAGTTTCCTGCTCTTAGCTGACAGGAGTGGCACCCGGTGTGGTCTTCTGCTGCTGTAGCCCATCTGCTTCAAGGTTGGATGTGTTGTGTGTTCAGAGATGGTATTCTGCATACCTTGGTTGTAACAAGTGGTTATTTGAGTTACTGTTGTCTTTCTATCATCTGGAACCAGTCTGTCCATTCTTCTCTGACCTCAACAAGGCATTTAGCTCCACACAACTGCCGCTCACTGGATATTTTCTCTTTTTCCCCACCATTCTTTGTAAACCCCGAGAGATGGTTGTGTGTGAAAATCCCAGAAATACTCAAAGCAGCCTGTCTGCTACCAACAACCAACCATGCCACGTTCAAAGTCACTTCAATCCCCTTTCTTCCCCCCATTCTGATGCTCGGTTTGAACTTCAGCAAGTCGTCTTCACCACGTCTAGATACCTAAATGCATTCAGTCGCTGCCATGTGATTGGCTGATTAGCAATATGTGTTACCAATCAATGGAACAGGTGTACCTAATAAAGTGTCCGGTGAGTGTATTTGTGTATCATATCTTTTATTGATGTTTGTAATACAGATGAAGATCTTTTTTAATATCCTGTTCTTTGTTTTTGACACATTTAAAGTCCCTTTTCTTCTCTTCTCTCCCCATTGAGGGGGGAGGGGTGGGGTGAATAATTTATTTCCATGTATTCTTTATAGGGATGGTGCGGCACGGGGGGGGGGGGGGGGGGACGTAACTCTTTATGGGTCGGTTCACACCTGAATGTGGTGCGGGAAAGAATGCGTTGCCCTTGCCACCTGCATGCGGGTGCCAATGTATTAACGGCACCCCAAGTGCAGTGCGTTTGTGGGCACCAAATCGCATGGCGCCCGCAGTACACCGTGGTTTTTGGTGCAGCGCGTTTGCTTGCACTACTCCCCCCCCCCCCCCCCATGGTCCGGCAGCCTCTGCAAAAGGATTATGATGTCATAAAACGCACAGCACAGAACTGCGCAGGAACTCGATCCCGATGTGAGCCGGCCCTAAAATCCAGCAGCTGCAGGAATTGTTGGCTCCGGCTTTACATTTTCGTTAACAAACTCGTTAACTTAAATGGCGTTATCTGCATTTTGCCGATAAGAAAAAAAAAAAAAAAGTGCCAATAATGGCGCCAAAAAAACTCGCGCAATTTCGCAAAAATTTTGCCGCGATTTTGCTGTGCTTCTGGTGTGTTTTCCATGAATCATGTGGCTCAAAAAGTGCATCAAAAAACGTGACGCGGGTGCGTTCTTGCTGCGTTTAACGGGTAGGTGTGTTTTTGGTGCGTTTTTTTTTTTTAACTGACCAAAAATGCAGCAAGCAGGATTTTTAAACACCACAACGGAAGAGCAGCTGACCAATGTGAAGACACACATAGAGGTCACAGGTATACATTATTCTTGAGCTTTTCTTGCGCTAAAAGGTGCCAATAATGGGCGACAATAAAATTTATATTTATTTAAATATATGATATTAATTAAAAAGTCGAATATACGTTTTTTTTGGCCAAGTGCATTCTGCGGTTTTGGTACCAAAATTTCCATTCGGTGCAACTCTATTTATAAACATTGATCAGACAGGAGATAGAGAGATACAAAGTAACATTGTTTATAAACATTGATCAGACAGGAGATAGAGAGATACAAAGTAACATTGTTTATAAACATTGATCAGAGAGGAGATAGAGAGACACAAGTTGTACACTTAGGGGGCGGTACTCACCTGGGGTCCATCCCCTGCATGACTATCTCATCCTGCTTGCACTCCATCATGTCATTGGTGAACATGGCGTGGAAATAGGGGATGGAGGCCGCCAGCACGATCCGATGGGCGCTAAACTTGTGTTCCCCGACCTATAACCGGGAGAAAGAACGTCAGATAAAGATCCCGACACTCCGCCCACAATGATGTTGATGTTGAATTGTAATTGGAGGGGAGGGGAGAATGTGACGTGATGACGGGAGGGGGAGGGGAGAATGTGACGTGATGAGGGGAGGGGGAGAATGTGACGTGATGAGGGGAGGGGAGAATGTGACGTGATGAGGGGAGGGGGAGGGGAGAATGTGACGTGATGACGGGAGGGGGAGGGGAGAATGTGACGTGATGACGGGAGGGGGAGGGGAGATTGTGACGTGATGACGGGAGGGGGAGAATGTGACGTGATGACGGGAGGGGGAGAATGTGACGTGATGACGGGAGGGGAGAATGTGACATGATGACGGGAGGGGAGGGGAGAATGTGACGTGATGACGGGAGGGGGGAATGTGACGTGATGAGGGGAGGGGAGGGGAGAATGTGACGTGATGACGGGAGGGGGGAATGTGACGTGATGAGGGGAGGGGAGGGGAGAATGTGACGTGATGACGGGAGGGGGAGGGGAGAATGTGACGTGATGACGGGAGGGGGAGGGGAGAATGTGACGTGATGACGGGAGGGGGAGGGGAGAATGTGACGTGATGACGGGAGGGGGAGGGGAGAATGTGACGTGATGACGGGAGGGGGAGGGGAGAATGTGACGTGATGACGGGAGGGGGAGGGGAGAATGTGACGTGATGACGGGAGGGGGAGGGGAGAATGTGACGTGATGACAGGAGGGGGAGGGGGAGAATGTGACGTGATGACGGGAGGGGGAGGGGGAGAATGTGACGTGATGACGGGAGGGGGAGAATGTGACGTGATGATGGGAGGGGGGGAATGTGACGTGACGACGGGAGGGAGGGGGAGGGGGAGAATGTGACGTGATGACGGGAGGGGGAGATTGTGACGTGATGACGGGAGGGGGAGAATGTGACGTGATGACGGGAGGGGGAGAATGTGACGTAATGACGGGAGGGGGAGAATGTGACGTAATGACGGGAGGGGGAGAATGTGACGTGATGACGGGAGGGGGAGAATGTGACGTGATGACGGGAGGGGAGAATGTGACGTGATGACGGGGGGGAGGGGAGAATGTGACGTGATGATGGGGGGGAGGGGAGAATGTGACGTGATGATGGGGGGGAGAATGTGAAGTGATGACGGGGGGAGGGGGAGAATGTGACGTGATGACGGGAGGGGGAGGGGGAGAATGTGATGGGATGAGGGGAGGGACGGCCCTGCTGGTAATAAGTTGGCAGAGACTCCGCCGCGGCTCAGGGCAGAGCTCCTCTAACATGCCAGATCCCTTAGCGGGGGAGGGGGGAGGTTTGAAGGGTGAATGGTAGATGTCAGCGCGGCGCCGCCGTGCCGATCGATCAGCGGGAATCACCCAATAATCTGCTTTGTGCCAAACTCAGCACAATGTCAGCTGTGAGACGGACTACGCGGGCGATATTTATAGACGGCGATATCGTTATCTTGTATCACAACGTGTGTTAGTCAGATGGAGCCGTGGCGTCCAGCATCATCTAGCGCTTTTCTCCCCGGTCTGGTTGCCCCGCCCCTTTCATTCAGTTCCTTCAATCATGGAGGTGCAGCATCACATGTGGGCGTTACCAAGGCGTGCATAACTCCTCCCACTGCTTACATCAGGACTGAGGACACTGGAGAGGAGTACTGGGGTTGGGTGATGGGATATTTTCAAGAAGCTCCTCCCAGCAACCGCGATATGACTGCATTGTATAGAGAAGCACAGGGACCCAGTGATGACATCACTAAATGTCATTATCATCAGGGAAGGAGAAATACAAGAAGATAAAACAAAAGAAAAATATGTCCGTCCACTAATTCCCCCCCATAGAGAGGTGAGCAGAGAGTCGGTGTCTTGCCGAGAAAGTTCCTTCGGCGGATAAGTTCCCCCCGTACTGCGCAGTGCGAACTACTGTCAGCCGCCGGAGATAGCCGAAGCTCAAACTTTTCAATCAGCTGTACACGGCGCCTGCGCCCTGGGTCCAGGTTCCTTCCCCACCATCCAAGTGGACCTAGAGGGAGAATAAAAAAGAGCCGAGCGATGCGAGCCCGCGAGGGGCCCTCTCACAGGCGCCGTGTACAGCCGATTTTCAGCTATTCTCCTTCGGCTATTTCCGCCGGATCCTACTGCGCAGTAGAGGGGGGTCCTTATCCGCCGAGCGGAACTTTCTCGGCAGAACACCGGCTCCACCGAGAGCAGTGTGCGGGTGAAGCTGGCCCTGATGGGGGAGGGAGAGCAGTGTGCGGGTGAAGCTGGCTCTGATGGGGGAGGGAGAGCAGTGTGCGGGTGAAGCTGGCTCTGATGGGGGAGGGAGAGCAGTGTGCGGGTGAAGCTGGCCCTGATGGGGGAGGGAGAGCAGTGTGCGGGTGAAGCTGGCTCTGATGGGGGAGGGAGAACAGTGTGCGGGTGAAGCTGGCTCTGATGGGGGAGGGGGAGGGAGAGCAGTGTGCGGGTGAAGCTGGCTCTGATGGGGGAGGGAGAGCAGTGTGCGGGTGAAGCTGGCTCTGATGGGGGAGGGAGAACAGTGTGCGGGTGAAGCTGGCTCTGATGGGGGAGGGGGGAGGGAGAGCAGTGTGCGGGTGAAGCTGGCCCTGATGGGGGAGGGAGAGCAGTGTGCGGGTGAAGCTGGCTCTGATGGGGGAGGGGGGAGGGAGAGCAGTGTGCGGGTGAAGCTGGCCCTGATGGGGGAGGGAGAGCAGTGTGCGGGTGAAGCTGGCTCTGATGGGGGAGGGAGAACAGTGTGCGGGTGAAGCTGGCTCTGATGGGGGAGGGAGAACAGTGTGCGGGTGAAGCTGGCTCTGATGGGGGAGGGGGGAGGGAGAGCAGTGTGCGGGTGAAGCTGGCCCTGATGGGGGAGGGAGAGCAGTGTGCGGGTGAAGCTGGCTCTGATGGGGGAGGGAGAGCAGTGTGCGGGTGAAGCTGGCTCTGATGGGGGAGGGAGAGCAGTGTGCGGGTGAAGCTGGCTCTGATGGGGGAGGGAGAGCAGTGTGCGGGTGAAGCTGGCTCTGATGGGGGAGGGAGAGCAGTGTGCGGGTGAAGCTGGCTCTGATGGGGGAGGGAGAGCAGTGTGCGGGTGAAGCTGGCTCTGATGGGGGAGGGAGAGCAGTGTGCGGGTGAAGCTGGCTCTGATGGGGGAGGGAGAGCAGTGTGCGGGTGAAGCTGGCTCTGATGGGGGAGGGAGAGCAGTGTGCGGGTGAAGCTGGCTCTGATGGGGGAGGGAGAGCAGTGTGCGGGTGAAGCTGGCTCTGATGGGGGAGGGGGGAGGGAGAGCAGTGTGCGGGTGAAGCTGGCTCTGATGGGGGAGGGGGGGAGGGAGAGCAGTGTGCGGGTGAAGCTGGCCCTGATGGGGGGGGGGGGGGGGAGCAGTGTGCGGGTGAAGCTGGCCCTGATGGGGGGGGGGGGGGGGGGGGGAAGCAGTGTGCAGGTGAAGCTGGCCCTGATGGGGGAGGGGGAGGGAGGAGGGAGGGGGGGAGGGGATTATCTGCGGATCTGACAATAAGCGGATAAATGACATGGTGAATCTCGGCTCATTAATTCCACACCGGCTGCCCTCAGGTGACCCCATCCTCCGTCTCTATGGGGGGAGGGGCTCCGGAATGGACGATGCCTGGAGGAGGGGGAAATGGGGCAGAACAACCCTATGGAGCCCCTATGACCGTCTGTTACCAATAGCAACTGCCGCTCATCCAGCTGGACAGACAACAGATCAGCCAATGGGAAGGAAGCAATCTTTTATAAGTCACATTGTATCCGATACACAGAACTCAGATCATGTACAGAGTCTGCTGAGCAATATAGGAGAGAAAGGGGATCAGAGGGCAGGGGGGCGCCTCCACAGGCAGGGAGGAAAGGGGGACAAAGGGGGTCGGAAAGGGGGGGGGGGCACAGGCAGGGAGGAAAGGGGGACGCAGGCGGGGAGGAAAGGGGGACGGAAGGGGGGGGGGGGGATGCAGGCAGGGAGGAAAGGGGGACAGAAAAGGGGGGTGAAAGGGGGATGCAGGCGGGGAGGAAACCGGGACGAAGGTGAGGGGGATGCAGGCGGGGAGGAAAGGGGGATGGAAAGGTGGGGGGGAAAGGGGGATGCCCCCACAGACAGGGAGGTAAAGAGAGAGGAAAGGGGGACACAGGTGGGATGAAAGGGGGATGGAAAGGGGGGGGGGATGCCCCTGTTTTAGGGTGACACCTACTTCCCAATCTCCTGTGTGTTGTCACCGGGGGGGGGGGGGGGGGGGGGGTTGAAAGAGGCTGGAGAAGATCAGCAGCACTGGGGTGGGGGAAGGGCTGGGAAAAATCATAACTCCCATCCAGAAAC
>JBBDGP010005016.1:0-67560 GCA_037952835.1 Lithobates septentrionalis | reverse complement strand
GGGTGGCCCCCGCCCCCCATTATTTAAGAGCTGTCAGACGAGGAGATGCCGTCACACAGTGGGAGCCTCCCTCCAATGCAGCATGGGTGCGGAGTGGCCCAGAGAAGAAGAGAAGAAGAGAAGAGCGGGAGCCTCCCCCCATGCCATGGGTGCGGAGCGGCCCGAGGAGAAGAAGATAGAAGACGCCGCGGAGGAGACGCTGGACGAGAATGCCGGAGGAAGAACCAGAAGAGCCAGAAGAACCAGAAGATGAAGGAAGATAGAAGAAAGAAGAAGCATTTAAATAAAGGGATTGTCAAAAACTGTCTCTTGTCATTTTTAACATTTTTGACAGTTTTTTAGTGAAATGGTAAGTACCCCCTTACCATTTCACACGGGGGGGCCGGGATCTGGAGGTCCCCTTGTTAAAGGGGGCTTCCAGATTCCGATAAGCCCCCCGCCCGCAGACCCCCACAACCACCAGCCAGGGTTGTGGGGATGAGGCCCTTGTCCTCATCAACATGGGGACAGGGTGTTTTGGGGGGCTACCCCAAAGCACCCTCCCAATGTTGAGGGCATGTGGCCTGGCACAGTTCAGGAAGGGGGGGCGCACTCTCGTCCCCCCTTCTTTTCCTGCGGCCTGCCAGGTTGCGTGCTCGGATAAGGGTCTGGTATGGATTTTTGGGGGGACCCCACGCCGTTTTCTTTTTTTTTTTTTGGCGCGGGGTTCCCCTTAAAATCCATACCAGACCTGAAGGGCCTGGTATGGAATTTAGGGGGACCCCACGTCATTTTTTTTTTTAAATTTTGGCTCGGGGTTCCCTTTGGGGAATTCCCATGCCGTTTTTATCAATGAACTTCTATGTGTATTGTCGGCAATGCAATAGCCGCGGGTAGATTTAAATGGGTTTTTTCCTTCAAAATGTCATTTTGCTGTCAGACTGTTCTAAACACAGGAAACATGCGCCCCTTTACAGGCATACTATAGACACCCCCCAGGTACGAAATTTAAAGTGATATTACACTTTTATTGTTTGACTTTAAGCATTATTAAAATCACTGCTCCTGAAAAAACGGCTGTTTTTAAAACTTTTTTTTGCATTGATCCATGTCCCCTGGGGCAGGACCCAGGTCCCCAAACACTTTTTATGACAATAACTTGCATATTAGCCTTTAAAATTAGCACTTTTGATTATTCATGTTCGTGTCCCAAAGACTTTAATGGTGTTCGCGTGTTCGAACAAACTTTTTTCCTGTTCGCATGTTCTGGTGTGAACCGAAAAGGGGGGTGTTCGGCTCATCCCTAGTCGCCACCCTGCGGTACTTGCCGACAGGGAGAAGCCTGCAGGACCTCAAGTTCTCGACAGGCATCTCCCCCCAGGCTCTGGGGATCATTATCCCAGAGACCTGTTCTGCCATCATCCAGGTCCTGCAGAAGGATTATATTAAGGTAAGATTTTTATCCTTTAACATCACATTTTATTGTATTTAATGTTTGCTAATGTATTGTATTTCTTTCCTCATTCCCTAATTACCATGATTGTAATATGCTGTGAATGTCCCCTTTGTCCTCACACATGCTGGATTTAAAAAAATAATAATTTTGTCCTTCATACATATTTGCCTTCACTAACCTCCCCAGCATGCTCTCCTGGGCCTATATCCACCTCATCTACTCAATTAACAATGTATTTTATCAGCTCCATAGTAGTGCTTTACCCATAAATACCCCCTAAAATGTGTAAAATTGTGATTTGTGCTTTAAATTCTGGCAGAGTGCCAGAGGTTTTTTTTGGGGTCGCAAAATCATTTGGAACACTCCCTCCTCCCAACTGCTAACTCAGCTGATACCAATCCTCTATCTATCCTCAATCCTCTATCTGCTGACTGTGCCAAACCCCTACACACTATACCCACCTCTTTTGTGGTCATATTTATGGATGAATTCCCCAAAACATGTAGTGCAAGGGCCAGCCTGAATACTTTCAAATGTTAATGTTAAAAGTTTTTGCATCCTATTATTATCTTGATTGGTAAAGCAGAATGTACAAATGTGCTAAAATGTCTACAGTGCGTATTTATCTCTTTGTATTATGACACTTCTTACCTGTCCAGTGGGCTGCCAATAGTGTAAGTAAGGAGGGACTGGCCAAAGTAATACACATTATTTAGGCATTCATCTTTTAATGAAGTGGAGAGGGTTACCTGGCCAAAAATATCCCCCCCCTAACATTTTTAAAATGGCCCATGGGGGGGGGGGATCTGATAGGTGGACCGTATACCTTTTATCTTTAAATACTCCCTAAAATAAATGTTATACTGATGTTGGCCAAGAATGTTTGTGTCTAATCTGCTTTCCATGTTTATGTGCAAAATGATTAATTTATTTTTCTTGTTTGACTCCACAGTTTCCTTCCAACCCACAGGTATGGCAGACTGTGGCCTCCCACTTTGCCCAGCAGTGGGACTTTCCTAACTACATC
Organism: Lithobates septentrionalis; assembly: GCA_037952835.1. Lineage (NCBI taxonomy): Eukaryota > Metazoa > Chordata > Amphibia > Anura > Ranidae > Lithobates > Lithobates septentrionalis. The sequence goes on along the minus strand of JBBDGP010005016.1, from coordinate 65,098 downwards.
AGGGTAATTGATGGGAAACACGTCCACATCGTCCCACCACCCAATTCGGGGTCATACTATTACAACTACAAGGGGTTCAATAGTATTGTGATGTTGGCGGTGGTGTCGGCTACTTACGAGTTCCTGTATGTGGACGTGGGGAAGAATGGCTGGATGTCAGATGGTGGAGTCATCGCCCACACGGAGTTCTACAGGCATCTCCAGAATGGCAGCTTTGGCTTGCCACCTCCAGAAGACAATGTGGAAGGACTCCCATTCGTCTTTGTTGCGGATGAAGCGCTGGGGGACCATCTTATGCAGCCATTCCCTAAGAGGACCCTCACCCTGGACCAGAGGGTTTTTAATTACTGGCTGGCCAGAGCCAGAAGAGTGGTGGAGAACACATTTGGAATAATGGCCAGCCAGTTCTACCTATTTCTTACACCGATACACGTGGCGGAATATAAACTCAATCACATCATCCTGGCTTGCTGTGTTCTCCACAACTTTTTAAGGAGAAATTCTTGGAACTATGCAGGCTCAGTTGGGTCTGAAGCCGGAATTGATATGAATGAATCAAACCTGATGGCGCTTGAAGCTGGTCGTCCTGGCTTGCCCCCCCCCCAGAGTGCCCACGAGGTCCGTCTAAGATACATGGAATACTTTGCAGGTAGGGGGGGCCATCGATATGCCAGACAATGTCTGAGACATTTTTTAAATAAAAATATATTTTAAACTGAACAAATATTTGCTTAGATTTACTGCTTGGCTTTCTTTTAGCTGACCATGACTGAAATTTGGGGAGTCCTGAAAATGGCGTGATTGTGTAAAATTATAAAGCACTGTTGGGTGTTATTTACTAAAGGAAAATACACTTTGCACTACAAGTGCACTTGAGACTGCACTGAAACTGCACTTGTAGTGCAAAGTGGATTTGCCTTTAGTAAATAACCCCCATTGCCACTGAAAACAACAACTTTACTACAAAAAATGCTTTTGAGCATTGAAAGAAGAAGCCACACATTGTTGATTCTCAATCTTTTTTTTATCAAAGCACAATCACATGTGCATTTATAAAAGGTTTTTAAAACAAACCAACATGTTTGTTGTATAACATTTTTTTAGGTCACATTAAAAAGTAGAAATAGCCTTTTAAGGTAAAACAGGCATGTTTAAAAGCAAAAAGAAATACACAACTCTGGAACTTACAAAGTTCAACGTTTATTGAAAGTGAAGGCAATATCAGACATGAGTATTTATAAACTGTGTTTAATATTGCATTCAGCAGATGGGGTGAAGTCACCCCTGGAAAAGCCAAATTTTGAAGATGCACACAAATTGCCGAATGTCAAAATGTGCTAGCTGCCATTATGAGGGATCAAGGTACGTGTTTTGTGGGTGCAACCCCTTCCTCTCAGCTACTTTATTATTGAGTAGGGATGAGCTTCGAGTTCGAGTTGAACTCATGTTCGACTCCAACATTGGCTGTTCGCCAGTTCGCCGAACAGCGAACAATTTGGGGTGTTCGCGGCAAATTCGAAAGCCGCCTTACACCCTTTAAAAGTCTATGGCAGAAATCAAAAGTGCTTATTTTAAAGGCTTATATGCATGGTATTGTCATAAAAAGTGTTTGGGGACCTGGGTCCTGCCCCAGGGGACATGTATCAATGCAAAAAAAAGTTTAAAAAATGGCAGTTTTTTTCCGGAGCAGTGATTTTAATAATGCTTAAAGTGAAACAATGAAAGTGTAATATTCCTTTAAATTTCGTACCTGGGGGGTGTCTATAGTATGCCTGTAAAAGGGCGCATGATTCCCATGTTTAGAACAGTCTGACAGCAAAATGACATTTCAAAGGAAAAAAAGTCATTTAAAAGTACTCGCGGCTATTAATGAATTGCCGGTCCGACAATACACATAAAAGTTCATTGATAAAAACAGCATGGGAATTCCCCACAGGGGAACCCCGAACCAAAATTTAAAAAAAAAATTGTCGTGGGGTCCCCCCAAAAATCCATACCAGACCCTTATCTGAGCACGCAACCTGGCAGGCTGAAGGAAAGAGCAGAAAGAGCGGCCGAAGGAAAGAGCGGAGAGCGGCCTGCCCCTCCTGAACCATACCAGGCCACATGCCCTCAAAATTGGGAGGGTGCTTTGGGGTAGCCCCCCAAAACACCTTGTCCCCATGTTGATGAGGACAAGGGCCTCATCCCCACAACCCTTGGCCGGTGGTTGTGGGGGTCTGCGGGCGGGGGACTTATCGGAATCTGGAAGCCCCCTTTAACAAGGGGACCCCCAGATCCCGGCCCTCCCCCCTGTGTGAAATGGTAAGGGGGTACAAAAGTAGCCCTACCATTTCACAAAAAAACTGTCAAAAATGTTAAAAATGACAAGAGACAGTTTTTGACAATTCCTTTATTTAAATGCTTCTTCTTTCTTCTATCTTCTTTCTTCTATCTTCTTTCTTCCTTCAGTTTCTTCCTCCATCTTCTGGTTCTTCTGGTTCTTCCTCCGGTGTTCTCGTCCAGCATCTTCCTCCGCGGCGTCTCCTTCCCTTCTTCTCCTCGGGCCGCTCCGCATCCATGATGGCATGGTGGGAGGCTCCCGCTGTGTGATGCTTCTCCTCTTCTGAAAGTTCTTAAATAACGGAGGGCTTGGCCACCCGGTGACCCCGCCCCCTCTGACGCACGGGGACTTCCCTATGGCATTCCCCGTGATGTCAGAGGGGGCGGACAGGGAAGTCACCGTGCGTCAGAGGGTGCGGGGTCACGGGTGGCCCCGCCCTCCATTATTTAAGAATCGTCAGAAGAGGAGAAGCATCACACAGCGGGAGCCTCTTATGGTCGGATGCGGAGCCCAGAAGACGAAGGAAAGAAGAGGCCGGAGCCACGGAGGAATATGCCGGATGAGAACACCGGAGGAAGAACCAGAAGAAGATGAAGATGAAGGAAGAAACCGAAGGAAGATAGAAGAAAGGAGATAGAAGAAAGAAGAAGCATTTAAATAAAGGAATTGTCAAAAACTATCTCTTGTCATTTTTGACAGTTTTTTTGTGAAATGGTAGGGGTACTTTTGTACCCCCTTACCATTTCACACAGGGGGGAGGGCCGGGATCTGGGGGTCCCCTTGTTAAAGGGGGCTTCCAGATTCCGATAAGCCCCCCGCCACAACCACCAGGCAAGGGTTGTGGGGATGAAGCCCTTGTCCCCATCAACATGGGGACAAGGTGTTTTGGGGGCTACCCAATGTTGAGGGCATGTGGCCTGGTGCGGTTCAGGAGGGGAAGCTCTCTCGCATCCCCCCCTCTTTTCCTGTGGCCTGCCAGGTTGCATGCTCGGATAAAGGTCTGGTATGGATTTTTGGTGGGACCCCACGCTAATTTTTTTTCAATTTTGGAGCGGGGTTCCCCTTAAAATCCATACCAGACCTGAAGGGTCTGATATAGATTTTGAGGGGGACCCCACGCCATTTTTTTTGCCGGGGTTCCCCTTAATATCCACACCAGACTTGAAGGGCCTGGTATGCAATTTAGGGGGACTCCCCACGTCATTTTTTAAAAAAAAAATTTTGGTTCGGGGTTCCCCTGTGGGGAATTCCCATGCCGTTTTTATCAATGAACTTTTATGTGTATTGTGGAACCGGCAATTCATTAATAGCCACGAGTAGTTTTAAATGACTTTTTTCCTTTGAAATGTCATTTTGCTGTCAGACTGTTCTAAACACGGGAAACATGCGCCCCTTTACAGGCATACTATAGACACCCCCCAGGTACGAAATTTAAAGGAATATTACACTTTTATTGTTTCACTTTAAGCATTATTAAAATAACTGCTCCCGAAAAAACGTCCCTTTTTGGAAAACTTCTTTTTGCATTGATCCATGTCCCCTGGGGCAGGATCCAGGTCCCCAAACACTTTTTATGACAATAACTTGCATATGCACCTTTAAAATTAGCACTTTTGATTATTCATGTTCGTGTCCCATAGACTTTAATGGTGTTCGTGTGTTCGAACAAATTTTTTGCCTGTTCGCATGTTCTGGTGTGAACCGAACAGGGGGGTGTTCGGCTCATCCCTATTATTAGGAAGGGGTTTCACCCACAAAACGCGTACATTGATCTCCCGTGATAGCAGCTAGCACATGTTGACACAGTGTGTGCATCTTCAAAATTTGGCTTTTCTATAATATGTCACAAAATTTTCACAAAATTGTCAGAAAAACAAAAACACAAAGCACAAATAAGTTAGGGATTTCTAGGGGTTTTAAATTCTCTCTAAAACATCAATGATGTTCTTCATTTTGTTTTGAACATCATTGATGTTTTGATTGATGTTTTCCAAGTCCCTATTACACCCCATTATCTGGGCACTTTCACTGGTGAAATGACCTTCTTCCACAACATCATGATCACTTAAAAATATATATATATAAAAACACCATGTATTATAAATATGCAGGCATCCATCTCTTACCTGAAACTGTGGTGGCAAACACTCACCTGTTGTGGTGACAATTTCCACCATGTCTCCCTCCTCCTCCTCTGCTTGGGTTTGGGAGATTTCCAATTCTTCATGAGGTGGGGGGTCTGTTGTCTCCTCTGATGAGTGGTGTCCTCTGAGTCTTTTCTCCCCTATGTAAAAAAAAAATAGGTATACTTAGCACACAAATATTTGATGGCAGAAATAGGAATATGAAACATTGCTTGGAAGTGGGGTACAATTGTCTGTTTTGGCAGAGTTCCAAGATGTAGAATTTTTAGTGTCCTTTGTCAAGCTTGAATACTTACCTGTTTTGTACTAGCTTCACAGATGGAGTCACCCCTATAGTATTCACTAGAGCACCTGTGTGGGCCCCCTAATAAAAAGGGTGTTCTGGTGTCCCACACTAGTGCTCTGGCATCCAGATGTGTAAACAGCTGCTGAGTGTCCTCTCCTTACACAGAATCTAGTTTGCATTTCATTCTACTTACAAACCCATCTAGACAACAAACTTATTTAAGAGAGGTAGGCCAGAAAAAATGTATTGAAATGCATCTGGACAAAACATGGCGTTTTATTGGCCAAACGAACAATGATTCCTACAAACGAATAATGTGTCCACGAACATGAAAGTTGCCTTTTTAAACTGTACAACAGTAAAGAAAAGCACATGGAGCAGCACGAACATTCTAAAAATAACGAATAGGAACACAGTACAACTACTTACTTTTTTGCAGCACTCTCCTGATCCTTCTATACTGATCGTGCTCCCTGGTTTTGAGGCCTGAACACTGCTTCCTCAGTTGATCCTTTTGGTACCCCAAAATTACGGTGCAGACTCTTCACAACTTTCGCCATGATCTTGGCCTTTCTGACATTCGGGTAGCGGTAAGGTCCATACTTCCTGTCATATTCGGCCCTTTTCAATATGTCGACCATCTCCACCATCTCTACAAAGGCCATATTTGAGGCCTTAAATCTCCTCCGGGATCGTGACATTTCTGGCACCGGGCTTTCCTCCTCCTCCTCCTCCTCGTTGCTGTATTTAGCACGCACCTGCTCTGTCTCCGCCATGTGCTCTTCCCCACTGCGCCGAATGAGAAGGGGCGGGGAATAGACTAGAAAGAACGTCAAGGGCAGGCAGAGTTTCACACATGTTTGAAATATATACTGGGGTATGGCGCTCCCTTTAGGATAATGGGATGGTGTGGTAGGGGGGGATGGGTGTATGGTTCCTAGCACCTAGAACCAATTTGTAACTCCAATTATACCCCTATTGGTGGTACAGAGTACCATCAACCCTAAAAGTGTAGAAAACCTATTGTGCAGTAGTGCAATCTTCAGTGAGACATTTCATACCTCATACATGTGGTCACATTAGAAATATATAAAAACCAAACTAAAACATAAATCACACATGTGACCACCCTTGGGTGAAAAAAAGGGGGGTAAAGTGCTAAACCCCTAATTATATGTTAGATCTTCACCACCAAGCCAGCGTGTAGTGGCTTGTTCGCAAAAACCATACATACACCTTAGAGTATGCCAGTGAACATAGTCCTAGATGTGCAAAACAATAATATTCCCTATGTCCCATAAACTCAGTCCAAAATGTGTGCAAATCAATTAGTAATAAATAATAAAAAATTATAGTCCATATAGTAATTGAAAAATCTTCAAATCCAATGTTGAGAATTTCCAAAACTGTGACTGAAGTGCTCTCAGATGATATTAGTGACTTGTAGTGCTCCCCCTCAGAGTTTCACACATGTGCAGTGTATATAAAGCGTAACACGCGTGCGTCGTACGTACGATCTGTAAGCGGAGGAAGGAGTATAGGAAGCGCCGATCGTGATAACGAAGCTAACATTTAAACTTGGGCCTATACTGCTTAGAGATCGAGGCCTATATTGCGACAAGATTAGGAGATTTTAGCCTGACATTAGGGTTTGTCTTGTGTTGTGTATTTCAGATAAAACGGATGGCTTCAATGACCACAACTTCCTCCCCCTGTTCAGAGACAAATACAGGGAGCTGCCCTGTCTGTGGCAGGTGAAACACCCGCAATATAATCATAAACAAAAGAGGCAGGCAGCGCTGGAGAAACTGCTGAAGTTGGTGAAGCCAGTGGTCCCCACAGCAACCACCCCCTATTTACAAGCCAAAATTGGTGGCCTGAGGAGCACATATCTTAGGGAGTGAAAGAAGGTCCAGGATTCCCAGAGATCAGGAGCTGCAGCAGATGACATTTATGTCCCCAGAGTGTAGTACTATGAGAGACTGTGATTTCTGTCAGACAAGACTGAAGTCAGGGAATCCCTATCAACCCTTCCTTCCACTCTTCCTTCCACCCTATCTTCCACCCCAGCTGAGGTTTCCGATGTCCAACCTGGGACTTCCAGCCAGGAAGAAGTGGAGGAGCCCAGCTTGAGCCAGATATAGCATTCTTCTACAGATTTCTGGTCAATAAATAAATGATGTTTACTGGATGTTATTATTGATCACCAATTGCTGATTTAATAAAGTGTTTTACATATCACTAAACAGTAGTGGGCAAAAATAATTGAGACAAGAATGAAAAATACTGGGCTCAGAATGATAATCTTTTATATTTCTTTACATTCAATTTGCAACAATCATGAGGTGAAAATTGTGTGTGATTGATGAAGAAAAAACTAAAACTATGTCCATCTCTCATACACAGGAAGACCTCAGCCACGAGGAGGCTGTGGAATGTGGCACACAGGAGGAGGCTGTGGAATGTGGCAGGCAGGAGGAGGCAGGGGTTAGTGGCAGCCAGGAGGAGGCGGGGGTAAGTGGCAGCCAGGAGATGGCAGGGCCCAGTAGGAGCCTCACAGAATCCCAGACTCCTCCCCTCTGCATTCCAAACAAAAGACCCAGGAAGGGGAGTAACGTGGAGGATTCAGCACTCAGGCTGATTCAGGAGGCTTCTGCGTCCCTCAGAGCCACCCCCACTCATGAAGAGGCCTTTGCCTCCATGGCTGCCACCAAACTGCAGGACATGCAGGAGGGCCAACGCCTCATGTGTGAGGAAATACTTTATAAAACCTTTAAATAAGGGGCTGAGGGACGAAATCACATCCAATACCCGCCTGAGTGAGTTGCATCATCTTCCTCCTCCTGCCACAACTCCACCACTACAGACACAGCGTGGAGTGGACAAAAGATGAAGGCTCTTGTATGACCACAGCCTGGGGACAAGTATATCATCTGCTGCTGTTCATGATCTCTTGGACTTCTGGACCAGATTGTACTCCCTTAGATATGGACTCCTCAGGCCACCAATTTTGCCTGAAAATAATTGATGTGTGCCCTGGAGGCCAAAGGCTTCGCCAATTTCTGCTGTTTCTCCAGCGTCGCCTCCCTCTTTCTTTGGTTAGGACCCCTTAATAAATTTTTGGTTTTATTATACTCGCCTATGTGTGTTTTCCTTCAAAAAGGACAGTTTGTGAGGCGGCAGGTACATTTCAAAACTACAATGTGAAATTAACAAGAGACACCAACACCAACCAATCTCCTTGAGATTAAATAATACAAGATAATAATGGTGTTGTGGTAACTTGACACACAAAACACACCCAAAACTATTCTGGAGTTAAAAAAAAAAAAAACAATAACACAAGATCAGGATTTTAAAAAATAAAAAAAAAAGAATATAAAAACATAAAAAAAATATTTTTTTTTTGGTAGATGTGACAAATAAAAATATTATATTGATGAAATCACGATAAATCATAAAGAAAGAAGTTTGTGAGAAGTCTGTGTGAATTTGAGCAGCAAAACAACTTCATTCTTCTAGCATTATAAAGAAGAAGAGAGTGTGCTTCATTAAGCAATTTAAAACATTGCAGCATGAAGAAAGTGATATATCCATTACGAACGCTAATTTTACCAGACAGAGCAGTTCCGTCTCGGAATTTATTCTGAGCATGCGTTGCACTTAGTGCGTCGGAATTGTCCACACACGGTCGGAATTCACGCAAATGGATTTTGTTGTCGGAAAATGTTATAGCCTGCTCTCAAACTTTGTGTGTCGAAAATTCCGATGGAAAAAGTCAGATGGAGCCCACACACGGTCGGAATTTCCCACAACAAGCTCCGATCGCACATTTTTTGTCAGAAAATCTGACCGTGTGTACAGAGCATAAGGCTCTCTCACCGCATAACCTTACTATAAGCGGTTAAATTTTTATGATTATATTCACTGGTACTTAGGTTTATTATCATTCTCTGTAACTGACACTTATTGTTACTGCACTTTACTTTCCAATAAAATTGTTTGTATTAAAAAAAAAAATGAACACCAAAAAGCAAAAAAGAACATTGTAACTGCTGCAAGTAAGTATATGACTTATATAACCTAATTTAGATAAAAACTATATTATTAGCATTAAAATATTCTCATTAAAACAACATATAGTATCTCACAAATGGAGTGCACCCCTCACATTTTTGTAAATATTTAATTTTTTATATCTTTCATGTGACAACACTGAAAAAATGACACTTTGCTACAATGTAGTGAGTGTACAGCTTGTATAACAGTGTAAATTTGCTGTGCCCTCAAAATAACTCAACACACAGCCATTAATGTGTAAACCACTGGCAACAAAAGTGAGTACACCCCTAAGTAAAAATGTCCAAATTGGGCCCAATTAGCAATTTTCCCTCCCCGGTGTCATGTGACTCGTTAGTGTTACAAGGTCTCAGGTGTGAATAGGGAGCAGGTTTGTTAAATTTGGTGTTATCACGCTCACTCTCTCATACTGGTCACTGGAAGTTCAACATAGCAAAGAACTCTCTGAGGATCTGAAAAAAGAATTGTTGCTCTACATAAAGATGGCCTAGGCTATAAGCTGCATCATGGTGGCCAAGATTATACAGCGGTTTAACAGTACAAGTTCCACTCAGAACAAGCCTCGCTATGGTCGACCAAAGAAGTTGAGTGCACGTGCTTAGCATCATATCCAGAGGTTGTCTTTGGGAAATAGGGGTATGAGTGCTGCCAGCATTGCTGTAGAGGTTGAAGGGGTGGGGGGTTAGCCTGTCAGTGCTCAGACCATACGCCGCACACTGCATCAAATTTGTCTGCATGGCTGTCGTCCCAGAAGGAAGCCTCTTCTAAAGATGATGCACAAGAAAGCCTGCAAACAGTTTGCTGAAAAATATCAGACTAAGGACATAGATTACTGGAACCATGTCCTGTGGTCTGATGAGACCAAGATAAACTTATTTGGTTCAGATGGTACACCAAGTGAGGAGTACAAAGACAAGTGGTGATATCTGTGTTGCATTTTTAGGTTTTTTTGGGGCTTTTCCTTGCAGCTTTTAACACCTTTTTCTGTCACTTTTTAAACAGTTTTTTTTTTCTTTCCTATATTCAGCCTACTAATTAAGGGGAGTTGTTAATTGGTCACAGGTGCCTGAGGCCTATATAAGTTTCTGTAGAACTAATTTTGAGCCTGCTCATCTTTGAGTTTGCTGGAGCTTAGATCAAGTGGAACTGGACTAAGTGGTAAGCTAAAAACCAGAGTTGAAAAAAAGAGGTTATATCAGGGGTCAAAGTACCTGTGTAGTGTGAGTGTGTACCTGTGTTTTGTAAGTACATGAGTGCTGCGAGTGCACGTGGGCTGTATTGAGTATTAGGCCCCTTTCACACGATCGGACCGTTCAGGTCCGCCTGTCAGTTTTGACGGCGAACCTGAATGGGCGCTCCATGTTAGTCTATGGAGCGTCGGATGTCAGCGGAGACATGTCCACTGACATCCGACCTGGTCCGATCCGCTGAAAAGCAGACAGATGGCTCTACGTCCAGGTCCGTCGCTGGCAGATCGGATCAGGGGAGATCTGATGAAAACGGACACGCTGTCCGTTTTCGTCCGATCCCTCCATAGGCGGCAGCGGCGCCTGACAAGCCCCTCCCCGCTCAGTGAGCAGAGAGGGACCTGTCATCTGCCGGCTCAGCGGAGATCAACGGACTGATCTCCCGCTGAGCCGGCGGACTGAGGCGGTCTCCGTAGGAACGGAGCCCGCCTCGTGGGAAAGGGGCCTTAGTGTCAGGTAGTACCTGTGTATTGTGAGTACCTGTTGTAGTGTTGTCTGAGTAGTGTGTGGGGATCATTAGTACTTGTGTATTGTGTATACTTGTGTATTGTGTGTGCACGTGGGTCTGCAAATGCACGTGGGTCTGCGAATACCTGTGTATTGTCTTGTTGAGTACCTGTGTATTGTCTTGTTGAGTACCCGTGTTTTGTCTTGTTGAGTATTAGTGTTAGGAAGCTAGTTGTTAGGTAATTTGGACAGGGTATAATCCCCAATCCTCATTAAATTAGTAGGTACAATGCCCAGTGGGTGTGGAGATGTGACTCGGTGTAATCTTGCGGCATGTATGCATTACTTGATCATCCGATCGAGGGCTAATACTGCTGTGCAAAATGTAAGTACGTTGTTTCCCTGGAAGCCCAGATTTTGAATCTGGGGAAGCAAATGTCAGCACTGAGAAGACCCTTCATACTAAAGGAGAGCCGGGAACGTACCCTGCAGGTGACGGCAGGGGGCAGCAGGGGCCAGCACAGAGGTGGGTGGAGATAGAGGTGCAGGCACTATAAAAGAGTAGATGGGTGACAGTCAGGAAGGGCAAGGGTGAGAAGTGCAAGGGAAGCCGATCCAGGGCTGGCGCATCCCAATAAGTACTCTCCATTGAGTGACATTGGTGAAACAAGTCGGGGACCAGCACTGCTGGAGCTGAGGGACTCTCCTAGCTGCCGGGGGAAGAACTCCTCCAGTGAGAGTGGGGGGGGAGTGAAGGGAAGGGAAAGACAGATTCTGGTGGTAGGAGACTCAATTCAGGACAGAGAGGGCAATCTGTAACCAAGACCTGAAGCGCCGAACTATATGTTGTCTACCGGGCGCTCGGGTTCGGCACATCACGGATCTGGTGGACAGATTACTGGGAGGAGATGGGGAAGACCCGGCTGTCATGGTAAATGTTGGCACCAATGACAAAGTCAGAGGCAGATGGAGTGTCCTAAAGAACAATTTTAGGGACTTGGGAGCTAAATTGAAGAAAAGGACCTCCAAGGTAGTATTCTCAGGAATACTACTGTTACCTCGAGCCATGCCAAAAAGGCAGAGGGAGATTAGGGAAGTAAACAAGTGGCTAAGGAGCTGGTGTAGTAAGGGGGGGTTTGGGTTCCTGGAGGACTGGGCTGACTTTTCAGTCGGTCACCAGTACTATAGAAGGGACAGACTGCACCTAAATGAAGAGGGTGTAGATCAGCTGTGAGTAAAGATGGCCAAAAAGTTAGAGCGGTTTTTAAACTAGGCAATGGGGGGGAGGGCCCAGAGGTAGAGATAGTCAGCACGGAACATATTCCAGAGGGTATTATTGGGGGCATTAGTGGTAGGTTGACTAAAGCACAGTAGCATCAATATTTAAAAAGGGGCCCAAAATACATCCCTGGGAATTACAGACCAGTTAGCTTAACATCAATAGTATGCATGCATTAAAAAAGGGATCAACTAGGGGCGGAGCTAGCCGGAGTCCAAGATGGACGTGTGAGAGCAGAGCTCCAACACCAGCGGGAACAACGCGGCTCACAGCACCTTGCCCGGGACCGATACTAAGCCCAAACCACGGCGTTCCGGTCCACAAGAACCCGGGGAACGCACCGAGACCATGACCAGAAGAAAAAAGGAAGGGAACCGGCCGATGAGACTGACGGAGTTTTACTCCTATGAGGCCAGGCAAGATGGCGCCGGCCCGGCATCCACGCCGACATCCACGGCTAAAAACAACAGCAAGCAGATGAAAACCCAAAAAAGAAGCAGCCCTCCTAAAGACTCGATTTCTCCCCCAGCTACCCCATCAACAGGGAGTCCAGAGAAGTCAAGATTCAAGGCGGATGCCATGGATGACAGCACTGAGGTGAGCTCTCCCCCTGACTCAGGTGATGATACTAGGGAGCTGCCTGACTCCATTGATACATTCCCTACAAACGGCCAGCCTGTCATGGATACTATGTTAAAAGAAATGTTAGTATCACTGAGAGGATCACTTCACTCAGACATGATCTCCTGTATGCACAAATTCAGCAATGAGATCAAATCAGTAACTAACAAAGTGACCCATATAGAACATAAAATGGGGGAATACGCCACAACAATAAATAACCTGGTAGATGCAAATGAAGCTAAAGAGGAAGATATAGAAGGGATCAAAGCCAAAATGGCGGACATTGAGGACAGATCCAGAAGAAATAACATGAAGATCAGAGGGGTCCCAGAAACGGTTAAACAACAAGATTTGAGGGACTATGCCACCCAGCTATTCACAGCCATCTTACCAGATCTAACAACATTAGACCTCACGGTGGATAGGATCCACAGGTTACCTAAACCCGCCTACCTAGGAGAAGATATACCGCGGGACGTGATCCTGCGCCTACACTTCTACCAAACTAAGGAAAGAATAATGGCGGCTGCAAGACAGAAGGAAGCGATTCCTTCGCCATACTCAAACCTGCAATTCTACGCAGACTTATCACAATACACGCTACAAAAAAGGAGAAATATGACAACCCTAACTAAAGCACTCAGAAACCACAAAATTGGGTACAAATGGGGATTCCCAACCAAACTGATCGTAACAAAAGAAGGCAAGGAGTATGTGATGGACTCCTTGGCTAAAGGTATGGCACTACTCAGCTCCTGGGGGATAATCCCAGACAAACAGTCACCCCCTAGGTCAAGAAGCCCCAACACAAGCCCGGGTCCAGAATGGCGCACGGTCGATCGCAGGAATGCCCGCACTCACCACTGATACCAGCATGGGCAAGTTACATTACCAACGACCCGCGTTGGAGTACATATTTCCACTCCGTTAAGTTTGTTTAAACTTACTACCCACAAGTTAATACCTGAGTGACTGAGAGTCACACTTTAACGAACTTACTAGTTGGCACGTAGCCACGAATGTTGAACCTCGGTTCCTACAAGTTTTTTTTTTTGTTTTGTTTTTCTCCTCTTTTTTCCTTTTTTTTTTCTTTTCTTCTCACCCCGACAGTCAAGACCATTGCTTCACACCTGGGAGGATGTTGCATCAATCAAGAACAGAAGACCTCCAAGCCCAGCAAAAAATCAACATCCAGGTCAGGCACATAAGCGAAGTAAGTGCAACCTATATTATACACCAATCACACCATCACATAAACCGAATACATGGCAGTGAATTTCCTGACCATTAATGCAAAGGGACTAAACCACCCGGCCAAGCGAAAGTCCTTATGGAAGGAAGCAATCCAAAAAAACAGTGACATCCTATGCACACAAGAAACCCACTTTCACGTTGACTCGCCACCTAAATGCTCCCACCCGAGATTCCCCCATATTTTCTGCGCAAATGCAAAGACCAAAACGAAAGGAGTAATGATAGCAATTAAGGACACTATCACATTCATCCTACATAAGATCTTACTGGATCCACATGGCCGCTACATAATTATGGTGTGCGACATCAACTCTGAAACTTTCACTTTGGCAAACATTTATGCCCCAAATGCAGGGCAATCCAAATTCCTGCACTCAGTCCTCAAGAAAATTGAACAGATACGCCAAGGAGCAACAGTGATATGCGGAGACTTTAACATGTGCCTGACTCTGTTCTGGACTCAACATCCAATCCTAAAAGATCTCCACCAACCCTACAGCCAATACTTCGCAAGTATTCATTGTATGATGCATGGCGATGCCTTAATGCTAATGAAAGAGACTACTCTTTTTTTTCTCACTGCCATAAATCTTACAGTAGAATTGACTTATTTCTGGTTGATAAACGATTGCTGTTTAAATGTAGAACTGCTAAAATACATAGTATAGCTTGGTCGGACCATGCCCCAGTGGAGCTACAAGTGGGGAAACCTTCTACAATTAAAAGCACTTACATATGGAGAGCCAACCTCAGGCTGTTCCAGCATGGCCCGACCAAGATGTACATAGAGCAGCAGATGAAGGAATTTTTTTCACTTAATAAGGGGTCGGTCTCAGATCCATTCACCCTGTGGAATACCCACAAGGCATTTGTAAGGGGGGTGTTGATGCAACAGGAGGCGAGGTTCAGGAGGATGAGGCAACAGCAGACAACGAAAATCATAAACCAAATTGAAATTTTAGAGAAGCAAAATATGACACTTATTTCTCAAGAATTAACAGATCAACTAAATATGCTTCGCACAGAGCTTAGGCTAACTCTATTGGAGGACTTTGAAAAGGCCTCCAGGAAGCTAAAATTGACATACTACACTAGTGGTAACAGAGCAGGGAAACTACTTGCCAATCAATTAAAAGGTCACAGACATAAAACACACATACCATATATCACTCATCCAAAAACACAAATCAAACACCAACATCCACAAGAAATAGCCGATACCTTTAGCCACTATTACGGCTCCTTATATAATCTTAAAAATGACACCACAATACCACAACCTAATATAGAAAACATTGAAACTTTCCTACAAACTATACACTTACCTAAACTCACCGCAGAACACCTTCATACATTGAACTCCCCTATAACAGAACCGGAAGTCAGTCTCACCATTCAGTCACTACCTATAAACAAATCCCCCGGACCAGATGGCTTCTCAGGGGAATACTATAAGGCCTTTCATAGTATACTAACCCTACATATGACAGAGATGTTCGGTGCTGCTGTTGCCTCCTCGTCATTCCCTCCGGAGATGTTAAAAGCAACCATAATAACATTACCTAAACCAGGGAAGGCTCCTGATTCCCCACAAAATTTCAGACCTATCTCCCTATTAAATATGGATATTAAGACTTATGCAAAACTACTAGCGAATAGGTTAATGCACATTCTTCCTGAAATTATTCATATAGATCAATCTGGATTCACAAAGGGAAGGCAAACTTCAGATGCCACAAGAAGACTGATCAACGTAATCCACATTGCGAACAGATGTAAAACGCCTTCTCTGCTCCTCGCTTTGGACGCAGAGAAGGCGTTTGATAGAATCCATTGGCAGTTTCTCTCCCAGGTATTGGGGAAATTTGGGTTTGAGGGTACAGTATACTCTGCCATTATGGCCCTATACACACAACCATCAGCACAAGTACTCGTAGCAGGAGCGCTTTCTGCCCCGTTCCAAATTACCAATGGGACGAGACAGGGGTGCCCCCTTTCCCCCCTGATCTTTAACTTATTAATGGAACCACTAGCAACCCATTTACGAACGCACCCAAACATCTCCGGGGTACAGATAGGCCAAAGAAATCATATTATCAGCCTATTCGCAGATGACATCATACTGATGCTCACAAAAGCAGAAACCTCCCTACCATCAGTCCACAAGGCCCTACAAATATTCAACAGAGTATCGTACTATAAAGTAAACGAATCTAAGTCCTATATCTTAAACCTAGGAATAACACCTCAGGTTAGTCACAAACTAGAACAAAATTTCCCATACATATGGAAAAAAGAGGGAATAAAATACTTAGGCATTATACTAACTCCTAAATCAGAAGATCTATTGTCAGCCAATTACACCCCCTTTCTGAAACAGCTTCCCGACAAACTAAAAAATCTGGCAAAAACTGAACTCTCGTGGCTGGGTAGACTTGCAGCTTTCAAGATGCAAATTCTACCACAGATACTCTACCTATTTAGGACCCTCCCAATACCGTTACCAAATTCTTTCTTTAATTCCCTTCAACCTATAATAAATAGATACATATGGCAAGGGAAGAAAGCAAGATGTGCATTCACTAAGCTAATAAAACATAGGACAGCAGGAGGGGTGGGACATGTACACATGCAGGACTACTACTTTGCAACCATATTAGCGCAATCAAGAAATTGGATGATATCGGAGACGAATCTGTCTACATTGTGGGCAGAGACAGAAAAAATCCAAATAAAAAATAAATCATTGAAAGACTTTCTCATGACAGCCCATATGAACTTCTCCCTAGATGCAAAGTTATCCCCAACCATACTAGCAACAATAAGAGCGTGGGGTTACCTTAGAAATTACCCAGATTGGACGGGAACAGTGGCCCCACTTAAGCTCCAGATCTCCGCACTCAGCAATATCATTCCAGATATTAACTTAAAGACATGGAAGATGATGGGTATACAACATATTGAAGATCTAATAGAGGGTAATTCCATCAAAACATTCAACACGTTACAGGAGGAATTTGGCATACCACACACAGAATATTACAAATACGCACAGATTACTCAACTCCTGAAAAAACACCCCAACATATCTACCAACTTACCAACAAAGATACTCCAATTTCTATCACAAACTACTACAAAATTAAAAGGGATATCAACTTTATATCTGGGTCTCCAAGAAAAAAAGGTTTGCACAAAATCCCCAAACATAATAGCCTGGGAAATAGAAATGGGACAATGTTACCCGGCAAAAAAATGGGAGATAACTTTCAATAATATATACAACTCCACTAAAAGCACCAACCTTAGGGAAATGCAGCAAAAAATATTCCATAAGTGGTACCTCACACCCAGTCGCATATCTAAAATCTATCACAACTCCTCTCCTGAATGTTGGAGACGATGCGGGGAGTGCGGCACGTTATCTCACATACTATGGAACTGCCCCAAAATAAAACCATTATGGAGGCAAATAGAAAGTTTAATAAGAAATTTTTCGCAACAAACCCCTCCTTTAAGCCTATCAATGGCAATACTTTCAATGAACCTAGATTCTATTCCAAACCAATTCAGAACAATAGTATCACACATATTGCTGGTAACCAGGCTTACAATTCTTAGACACTGGAAGGATATAGAACCCCCATCCATATCAGAAGTAATAACCACAGTCCACAACTACGGTACATATGAAGTTTTACACGCATCAGCTATAGGGAACTATGAGAAGATATCCAAACTATGGGCACCATGGAACTCATGGTACTCAAAGCGATTGATTTACTGAGAGAAAAAATAAGCTGATTTGAACCATCTACCCAGGGGAAGCAATAAGTCTGTTGGGTCAAGTTTTATTTGCTTACTTGTTATTTTATTTTCTTCCTTATTTTTCTACAAGTTACCTTAAATAAATACTAAGACCAGAAGCACTATATCTACAAAGGTACAAGAAAATATTAACTTACCAATACAACAGTCAAGTATTTGTAGTAGCTAAAAGCACTAAGAGCAAACTGTAGTATATGTGGCTTCATGTCGGAGGATGCGACCATAATGAGAGATCGCTCAATCCAAAGATAGAGAGGCCATGAATATATACCACAACAGAAATATTACATATACTTAACACAATGTAAGATACAGCTATTGAAATGAGAAAAAAATGTGTAGAATGCTATAGTATTATGGAAAGAACGTTAACAATACACAATTGTATGTATCATATCTTGTACAATGTTCAATAAAAAAATATTTAAATAAAAAAAAAAAGGGATCAACTCCAGAGATAAAACAATAATTCTCCCACTCTACAAGACTCTGGTCCGGCTGCACCTAGAGTATGCTGTCCTATTCTGGGCCCCAGTCCCTAGGAAGGATGTACTGGAAATGGAGTGAGTACAAAGAAGGGCAACAAAGCTAATAAAGGGTCTGGAGGATATTAGTTATGAGGAAAATTTGCGAGCACTGAACTTATTCTCTATGGAGAAGAGACGCTTGAGAAGGGATAGGGTTTAAATTTACAAATACCTTACTGGTGACCCCACAATAGGGATAAAACTTTTCTGCGGAAGGGAGTTTAACAAGACACGTGGCCACTCATTAAAATTAGAAGAAAAGAGGTTTACCCTTAAACTAGGTAGAGGGTTCTTTATTGTAAGAGCGGTAAGAATGTGGAATTCCCTTCCACAGGCGGTGGTATCAGCAGGGTGCATCGATAGTTTCAAAAAACTATTAGATAAGCACCTGAACGACCACAACATACAGGGATATACAATGTAATAGGGGAACCCAGTGCCAAAATTTTTTAAAAAATTGACGTGGGGTCCCCCTAAAAATCCATACCAGACCCTTATCCGAGCATGCAACCTGGCAGGCCGCAGGAAAAGAAACTTTCCTGTGGCATTCCCCATGGCGGGTGACCCCGCCCCCCTCTGATGTCACGGGGAATGCCACAGGGAAGTCCCCATCAAGTCCCATGCGTCAGAGGGGGCGGGGTCACCGGGTGGCCCCGCCCTCCATTATTTAAGAACAGTCAGAAGACAAGAAGCGTCACACAGCGGGAGCCTCCCATTCAATCATGGATGCGGAGCGGCCCGAAAAGAAGATGAAGAGAAGAAGATGAAGAGAAGAAGATGCTGCGGAGGGAGATGCCGGACAAGAACACCAGAGAAAGAAGCAGAGGATCGGAGGAAGAAGAAGATGGAGGAAGAAACCGAAGGAAGATAAAAGAAAGAAGATAGAAGATGGAAAAAAGAAGATTTTAAATAAAGGAATTGTCAAAAACTGTCTCTTGTCATTTTTAAAGTTTTTGACAGTTTTTTTGTGAAATGGTAGGGGGGTACTTTCGTACCCCCTTACCATTTCACACAGGGAGGGGCCAGGATCTGGGGGTCCCCTTGTTAAAGGGGGCTTCCAGAATCCGATAAGCCCCCTGCCCGCAGACCCCCACAACCACCGGCCCAGGGTTGTGGGGATGACAACATGGGGACAAGGCGCTTTGGTGGGCTACCCCAAAGCACCCTCCCAATGTTGAGGGCATGTGGTCTGGTACGGTTCAAGAGGGGGGGCGCTCTCTCATCCCCCCCTCTTTTCCTGCGGCCTGCCAGGTTGCATGCTCGGATAAGGGTCTGGTATGGATTTTTGGGGGGACCCCACGTCAATTTTTTTAAAAATTTTGGCGTGGGGTTCCCCTTAAAATCCATACCAGGCCTGAAGGGTCTGGTATGAATTTTGAGGGGACCCCTACATCATTTTTTTAAAAATTTTGACGCAGGGTTCCCCTTAATATCCATACCAGACCTGAAGGGCCTGGAATGGAATTTAGGGGGACCCCCACGCCAGTTTTTTTTTAAATTTTGGTTCGGGGTTCCCCTGTGGGGAAATCCCATGCAGTTTTTATCAATGAACTTTTATGTGTATTGTCAGATCCGGCAATTCATTAATAGCCGCGAGTAGTTTTAAATGACTTTTTTTCCTTTAAAATGTCATTTTGCTGTCAGACTGTTCTAAACACGGGAAACATGCGCCCATTTACAGGCATACTATAGACACCCCCCAGGTACGAAATTTAAAAGAATATTACACTTTTATTGTTTGACTTTAAGCATTATTAAAATCACTGCTCCCAAAAAAACGGCCGTTTTTAAAACTTTTTTTGCATTGATACATGTCCCCTGGGGCAGGACCAGGGTCCCCAAACACTTTTTATGACAATACCATGCATATAAGCCTTTAAAAGTAGCACTTTTGATTTCTCCCATAGACTTTTAAAGGGTGTTCCGAGGGTTTCGAATTTGCCGCGAACACCCCAAATTTTTTGCTGTTCGGCGAACTGGCGAACAGCCGAACAGCCGAACAGCCGATGTTCGAGTCGAACATGAGTTTGACTCGAACTCAAAGCTCATCCCTATTGAGAATGTTGTAGAAATGAAAATATGTTTTAATCTAATTATTGGGTTATATGTGTTGTATACTTACTAGTACTAGCACCTGAAAATATGGTATTTGGGATTGGTTTTCTAACTTGCCTTGCCTTGATTGTTCTCCTTGACTGGTGACATCATAATCTCATCTTTAGCTTCATGGCTTTGATGTTCATATTTATTTTGGCTCCATGCACATTAACATTTTTTAAGCTCCTAGAAGCTGTTATTAGCATTATTGTTCTGCTACTAGAAGCTAAATAGTGTTATCCTATGTGTTCATGCACTCCACTTTAGGCTGTTAGCCTTTTTGAGCTTCAGCGTCTAGGAGCAGAAAAAATTGTTTTGTAGAGATTTTTGGAGGGTTTTTCCAGCAGAAAAAAAGCACTAGCGTTCCTAAAGGCAGTTAACCGCTGCTAAGCACCATTTTTTTTTTTTTTTTCTTAGCCAGTTGCCTGCCGGCATCCTTAACAACCAGTGTATAGCTGGTTGTTAAGGAGTGGGCCAGGAAGCCGGCTGCTATGTCCTTAAAGCGGTTGTAAACCAAGCTTGATCATTTTTACCTACAGGTAAGCCTAAAATAAGGCCCCATGCCAAAAAAAAAAAAAGATGTGCCCCTCCCCAAATTCATAACAGGCCCTTAGGTCTGGAATGAATTTTGAGGGGAACCCCACACCAAAATTTTTAAAAATGGTGTGGGGTCCCCCCAAAATCCATACCAGATCCTTATCCAAGCATGCAGCCTGGCAGGCCAGGAAAGAGGGGGGAAGTGAGTAGCTCCTCTCCTGAACCATACTAGGCCACATGCTCTCAACATGGGGAGGGTGCCTTGGAGTAGGGGGCAACCATGTTGATGGGGACAAGGGCCTCTTCCTCACCACACTGGCCGGTGGTTGTAGGGGTCTGCGGGCAGGGGGCTTATCAAAATCTGGAAGCCCCCTTTAACAAGCCAAGCCCCCAGATCCCAGCCCCCCATGTGAATGAGTATGGGTACCCTACCTAAAAAATGTGTCGAAAATAAATAAACGGACAGTTTTTGACAATTCCTTAAAAAGAATAAATAAAACAATATCCCCGATGTAGACCCAGCATCAATCATGATGAACATCGCCGCCACACCCATTGCTGGCTCCCGCTGTCTGACATAGCTAAAGGGCGAGGCCACCTGGTGATATCATATCAACAGGGGGCCCTGCCCACTCTTGACATCACCAACCCAACATTCCCAGTCGATGATGTCATAAGGGGGCGCGATCACCCGGTGACGTCATTGGGTGCCCTCATCCCTTAGTTATTAAAGGACTGTCCGACGCTGGAGCTGTCATTGGATGGGAGCCTTCGTCGGGTGAGGACTTCTTTTTTTTGTCAGGTCAGCGGCTAGCATTTACCGTAATTAATGCTGGATCTTCACCGGGGACAATTTTTTTTTATTATTTTTTTTTACTAAAGTAGTTGTCAAAAACTGCCTCTTGTCTTTACACTACCCATACTCAATCATATAGAGGAGGTGGGAAATGAGGGCCCCCATGTTAAAGGCGGCATTTAGATTCTGATAGGCCCCCTGCGCGCAGACCCCCGCAACCTCAGCCAGGGTTGTAGGGAAGAGGCTCTTGTCATCCTCGACATGTCCCCCGCTACCCCAAAGCACCCCCACATGTTGAAGGTATATAGCCTGGTATGGTTCAGGAGGGAGGGCTGTCACTCCTCCCCCTCTTTCCTGGCCTGCCAGGCTGTTTTTTTTTCATTCGCCAGCAATTGTTTTGATTACTTTCAGCTGTCAGCAGGTAAGTCCGCTGACAGCTGATGGGTCATCCGTTGTTAAGGACACAGCTTTTACACCGATGGCCGCCCACTCATTAACAAAACGCTACAACTCCAAACACTTGTAAACGCTCCTAAACACTGCAAAAACGCTAAATATTAATGGTTTTATCTAGCTTTTTTCAGCGGGTTTTTAAGCATCTAATGTGCATAGAGCCTTACAATTAAGTAATTATCTGGAGATTTTCAGATTTACCACTTACCCTTTGGAAGATCTTATCATTAGTTTTCCACATGTAGGGATTATTTCCCCAATCAACATTTTAAAGAGTGTGCTCTTCCCAGCACCATTTACTCCAAGAAGTCCAAAGCACTATCAAGTAGTAGAGAAAAAAACAAACAAAGCATAAATGGTAAAGTGAATATCATGTTATAATTGTTTATTTTAATGTGTATGCATAAGCTTAACAATTAGGAAGATCTTATAATTTATTTTCCACATGTAGGAATTATTTCCTTAATCAGGATTTTAAAGAGTGTGCTCTTTCTAGCACCATTTCTTCCAAGAAGTCTATATCACTATCAAAATCTTCAACGTCCAGTAATACTCAAGAGAAAAATTATAAGGTACTCTCCAGGTGGTACCGTAACCTGGCTTTCATTAACATGATTTTCCCTATCTCTTCAGACATTTGCTGGCCTTGCCATACAGAGAAAGGTAAGTACCTGCACATCTGGTGGTAGAGTAATCATATCCGTACTTTTTGGTCAAAGATTTTTCAGATATTCACAGATGTCTATGATGAGTCCCATACTCCTTCCCCCGCTATGGCTTTATTATCTATTTTTCCGTGCTGGGTCAAATCTCAGAAATCAAGCCTTTTAAGATTTTTAAAAAATAGGATTTTTACATCATACTTGCCTGTAAAATCCTTTTCTTTGAGTACATCATGGGACACAGAGTCAGGCTAATATTCATTACCTGCTGGGTTATGCTTCATTATCAGGTGAATGGACACTGGTAGACCAAAGGTCTTCAGACAGGAAGTGATCCCCTATGAAAAAAAATGTCATACATCATGGGACACAGAGTCAGGATAATATTCATTACCTGCTGGGATGTCCCAGAGCAATAGGCTTGAGGGGAGGGAGACACCCTGACAAACAATAGCCATCAGAACATAAACGACAGCTCGCAGTACACTGCTGCCAAAAGCCGAATCCTCGGCTGCTCGAACATCCACTTGATAAAATGTTGTGAACATATGCACTGAAGACCAGGTAGCAGCCTTACAAATCTGAGCCACAGATACCCGATGGCGAAAAGCCCAGGAGGTTCCTACACCCCTGGTAGAATGAGCTCTCACCCCAAAGGAAGGAGCTTTATGTTTCAGACCGTAGGCCTGAATGACCAAATGATGGACCCAATTGGCAGTGGAAGCTATGGAAGCTGCCTGCCCCTTCTTGGGTCCTTTTGGTAAAACAAAAAAAGAGTCTGATCCTCAGATCTCTGCAGATCTAGACAAATAAACCTTGACTGCCCAAACCACGTCCAAAGAATGGAGCGTCTCTCTTCAAGGCTGAGAGAAAAAAGAAGGCAAAATAATGTCCTGATTTAAAAGAAAGGCTGATACCACTTTTGGGCAAAAAGGATGGAAGAGTTTGTAACACGACTCTGTCATGATGAAAGATCAAGTAAGGTTCCCTGCATGAAAGGGCCACCAACTCCAACACCCTTCTAGCTGAGGCAATAGCCATCAGGAAGGCTAGCTTGCGTCACAGAAAGTCTAATGGAATTTCCTTAATAGGTTAAAATGGTTGTTTTTGTAACACAGACAGTACCAAGTTCAAGTCCCAAGGACACATAGGTGACCTAATGAAGGGAAGCAAGTGAGTTTGCCCTTGCATAAAGGTTTGGATCAGTGAATGGGAGGCTAAAGGCCTTTGGAAGAATACTGGCAGGACTGAAACTTGACCTCTGATTGTACTCAAAGCCAATTTGATTTCCACAGCTGATTGTAGAAAAGAGAGAATTCTCCCAATCACATATTTCCGAGGATGCCATTTTCTGACTTCACACCAAGCAATATAAGTCTTCCAGACCTTATGATGAATCTTCTTAGTGACAGCTTTTCTAGCATTCACTAGAGTAGACACCACTGGTCCCGAGATGCCATGGTCCTTTAACACCCTGGCTTCAATTGCCACGCCATCAAATTTAGAAACTTTAAATTGGGGTGGGTTATAAGACCTTGAGACAGTAGATCGTGGTGACGTTGAAGCGTCCATGGCCCGTCTATTGTCAGTCTCACAATCTCCAGGAACCAGGGCCTTCTGGGCCAGGCTGGTGCCACCAGAATGACTGAACTCCCTCTCTCTGAATCCTGCGCAACAAATGTGGAAGGGAAAGCATAAACCAGGGAGTACTGGCTCCATGGAAATATTAGAGCATCTGCTCCAATTGCCAGAGGATCTCTTGTTCGAGACACAAACTGCTGTAGCTTGTTGTTGAACCTGGATGCCAGTAGGTCGACCTCTGGCCATCCCCAACATTGGCAAATTTCGTGGAACACCTCTGGGTGTAGGGACCATTTCCCTGGGCAGATCTGCAGTTTAATCCTGGACAAGAGGTCACCCGTAAGTAGAAAGAAATTATAGGCAGGGAGTATCGCATCCGTCGTTGGCGAGTTATTTGATGTGGGATACATGCGGGATAGAGCATCAGGTTTACAATTCTTGGATCCCGGCGGTACGTGATATGCATTTGAAATCGGGTGAAGAAGAGAGCCCATCTGGCTTTTCTAGGTCTGAGACATTTAGCTGTACGGAGGTATTCCACATTCCTATGATCAGTGTAGACAAGTATAGGGTCCGAGGCTCCTTCCAATATAATATCGCCATTCTTCCGGGGCCAGTTTAATAGCAAGGATTTCCCAGTCCCCTACATCATAGTTCCTTTTGGCTGGGGACAACTTCCTGGAAAAGAAGGCAACAGGATGCAAGATGGCTGTGGTTTTGTGGTACTGAGAAAGGACTGCCCCAACTGCAATCTCTGAAGCATCGACCTCCAACAAGTAAGGCAGGGCTGGGTCGTGATGACAAAGGATCGGGGCAGAGGTGAATTGTTTCTTGAGTTTGTCAAAAGCCGTTTGTGCTGAGGGGGACCACAGAAAATGGCTGTTTTGATTGGTGAGTTGTGTGATAGGTAAAATTATTGACGAGAAGCCTTTGATGAACCTTCTATAAAAATTGCCACAAACCTCTGGACACTCTTACAGTCCGAGGGTACTGGCCATTCAAGAACTGCAGTTACCTTCTAGGGGTCCATGCAGATGCCAGAAGTTGAAATAACGAGGCCAAGGAATTGTATAATATCTTTCTCAAACTCACATTTTTCAAGCTTGGCGCAAAGTTTATGGGCTCAGAGGCGAAAAAGGACTTTTCGCATGTGGATGTGATGTGCCTCAAGGGAAGGTGAAAAAACAAGGATGCCATCTAAGTGCACTATCATAAAGAGGTCAATAAAATTCCGAAAGATGTCATTCACCAAGTGTTGGAAAGTTGCTGGGGCATTACACAGCCCAAATGGCATGACCAAATACTGAAAATGGCCAAACCTAGTGCGAAAGGCTGTTTTCCATTCATTGCCCTCTCTTATTCGTATTAAATTGTAGGCCCCCCACAGGTCCAATTTTGAGAAGACCTTGGTGGTGCGGAACCTCTGAATGAGCTCAGGGACTAGAGGCAATGGGTATCGATTCTTGATTGTGATATTGTTGAATTCTCTGTAGTCTATACATGGTCTTAAAGAATGGTCCTTGTTTTCCACAGAGAAGAGTCCAGCACCTGTAGGAGAAGTAGAGGGCCGGATGAACCCTCTCCTAAGAGTGTCTTCAATGTATTTTCGGAGGACTTCTAATTCAGGCTCAGAGAGTGGGAAGATCCTCCCAAATGGTATTGCAGAACCAGGAAGAAGCTCAATGGGGCAATCATACGGCCGGTGAGGCGGTAGGGATTCAGCCCCCTTCTTGTCGAAGATGTCCAGGAAGTCTCTGTAAACCAGGGGGAAAAGAGTGTTGTCATCTGTGGAAAGGGGTTGAAGTGTCAAACAGGCTCGTTGTGGGAAACAGTTGTGTAAGCAATAGGGTGAGCCGAAAGACACAACTATAGTGGACCAATCAATCTGTGGCTGGTGCTGTCAAAGCCACGGTAACCCCAAAATAACTGGAAAAATGGGGCAAGAAATCACGTCCAGCCGAAGATATTCCCGATGGTCTGCTTCGGTGGTGGCCAATATGAGCATGGTCTCATGGGTTATGGGACCCGAGGTTTGTGTGGAGCCATCTGCCAGATGAACAGTAAATGGCTGGGGCTTCTTGCATAGTGGGATTCCATACTTTTTGGAGAAGTGGATGTCAATAAAGCAGCTACAAGCCCCAGAGTCAATAATGGCTGCTACTCGGATTATCCTTCCCAGTATCTGCAATGCAAAGAGAGGCAGAGAGTGAGATGTGAGGATTTAACAAAGTACGGTGAAACAGATGGGGGTTTGATCCACTTACTCTGCCTAATGGGACATCCCTGAAGAAAGTGACCCGCTCCACCACAATACAAGCATAGATTGTTCAAGCGACGATGTTGTCGCTCTTCGGGTGTGAGGGGTGCACGAACTAAGCCAAGTTGCATCGGTTCTGCATCATGAATTGGGGTTAATGCATGGGTCTCAGGGGTTCTCAGGTGTGGAACCATGGGTATTCGTGGGAGCATTCATGTGGGACAAGCCATACCGGATCGTTCCCTGTGACGTTCTCTGAGTCTGCAATCAAGCTGGATAGCCAACTGAATTGTAGGTTCCAAAGTATCAGGGAGCCCCACTCTTGCTAATTCATCTTTGAGGGGCTCGGACAAGCCCGATTGAAACTGATGGCGCAAGGCATCGTCGTTCCATGCAGTGTCTGTACCCCACTTGCGGATTTCCATTAGTAGTCCTCAACAGGGTGTTTCCCCTGTTGTAGAGAGGTCAACACTGTTTCAGCCGTGGTGGTTCATTGTGGGTCATCATAGAGCATTTCCATGGCATCAAAGAAAGAAGACAGTGAGTGCAGTATAGGACTCTCCATTCAGTCTCAGACATGGCTGGATTATTCTGTCACCGAGGGCCACGTACCTGTGTGAGACCAAAGTAGTGGAGAGGCCACCCTTGCACCTCGGGTCCTTGAAGCCTCTGTAGATGGAGACAGAGACTTGGTGGACACCGAGTGGCACAGGTCCCAGGGGTGCGGAGCACTATGCAAGCCTTAGTCCGAGATCCGAGCCGAGGTCAAGTCCTGTTGGGCAACGAAGTATAAAAGGGTTAATCGGAAGAAGAATGGTCGAGATCCAAGCCGGGGTCGGTTCCAATCTGGCAGCTGAGTACAAAAGGGGTAAAGAAGTAGAATGGTCAAGGTACAAATCCGACGTCAATGGCAAGCAGCAATCAAGAGTAGTCAAATAGGTTTCCAGGTCATAACAAGTTCAGACAGATCACACACTAGCACAGGAACAAGGGGGGATGAAGATAATCCAGCAATTTGGCAGTGTCTGGGCTGGGCTTATATAGGAAAGTTTGAGGTCACTTCCTGTGTGCCTCCTGGGCATTTTCCTGCTTTTTTCCATCAAGCTGAGGTCACTTTCTGTGTGCGTCCTGGGTGTTTTCCTGCTTTTTTCCATCAAGTCTTCTGCGCAGGTGTGGGTTGGCACACTGAGGCATCTTTGGCGCATCCTCATTTGGAATGGATTTTCTCTTGCGGCAACGCGCCATTGGTGCATGCGTAGTAAGCCCTGGACTCTTACATGGTCTCAAGGCTGACTGTTCAGTATTTATGATCCAGCCTAAGTTTTTCAAATGCTGCACTGTGTATAATGTGCTTTGTTCTAGAGCCTGGCACAAAAAGGGAAAGGGGGCAATTTTTTGTGCCAAATTATCGGGGATGGAGTCCTGTGTACCGGATGGTCACGGCTCATATAAAGTCCCACCCATATATATTTTTCATAAACTGTTCTAGAGCCTGTACTGAGTGATCTCTGAGCAGGAGGCTGTCCTTAAAGGCCCTTAAAAGACCCAGTACTGGTGCTAGGACCTTTTTGAACACCTGGGGAGCTGTAGCAAGCACAAAGGGTAGAGCCACAAACTGAAAATGACGTTCCTCTACTGTAAAACGTAGGAACCTCTGATGAGGCTGAAAGATAGGTACGTGTAAATACGCATCTTTTGTATTGATGGAGGCTAGAAAGTCAGGTTACTACTGAGCGGACAGACTACATCCAAAAGGACTGTATCAATAGATACCTGTTCAGGGACTTTAGGTCCAAAATGGGCCTTGTGTCCCCATTTGGTTTCTGAACCGTAAACAGGTTTGAGTAAAACCCTGTGCCCCTTTCGAATACAGGAACCTCTATAATCTATAAACCTCCTTGATGCACTAGGTAATGTAGTGCCTGAAGCAATAAATTTATTTTTGGAGGATCCGAGGGAGCGCTGGGTCTTAGAAACCTCTGAGGAGAAACCCCCCCCAACTCCAGCTTGTAACCGTGAGATACAATTGAGGTGACTCACTCGTCCTGAATTGTTGTTTTCCAAATGTCCTCAAAGTGCAACAGCCTTACCCCCACCCGATAGAGTGGGGGTGTCCCCTCAAAAGGAGAGATTGGTGCTGGGTTTAGAAGTATTTTGGGCCCAGGGCCTTTTCTGGCCCTGGCCTTACGGCTTGCCCCTGACCCTAGCACCCTGTTGGCGGCAGAACCACCCTGGCGCTGTGACATTTAAGGAAGCAGTCCCTGGGTTTTTAAACGAGGGCCGTCTGGTGCTTTTCTTCACAGGAGGTAGAGAACTCTTCCCTCCGGAAATCTTTTGGATATATTTGTCCAAGTGATCACCGAATAAACGTTCCCCATGAAACAGGAAACCTGCCAATAACTTTTTACAAGGAAGCTCAGCTGACCAGTTCTTCAGCCATAAAAGTCTGGGCATATGTACAGACATGAGAGCCAGACGAGAAACCTGCTGTATTGATTCCTTTAAAGCATCAACAGCAAAACACAGCGCTCGAGGAATATCTGTCTTACTTTCAGACAGATCATCCTCCTGGTTAGGTCTATCAGGCCGTTTGACCTGATCCTTTACGGACTGGCAAATACTAATTGCTGCAACAGCTGGCTGAATAGCTGAAATGGCCAAAGAAAAGGAAGCCTTTAATAATAACTCCAATTTCTTGTCAACAGGGTCTTTCAAGCCCTGTGTGTTATCTACCGGACAAGTTAAGTTCTTGTTTAAGGAAGAGATTGCTGCATCCATGGCTGGCATGCTCCATTTTTTAATGAACTTTTCATCCATGTGATATAAAAGGGAAAACCTCTTAGGAGGAACAAAAGTCCTGTCAGGATGTTCTCAATCAGTGTACACCGCCTTTTCCAACAGGGGGTGTGGAGGGAAAGTCTGTGTGACCTGAAGAGGCCTCAGAGATCCCAAAGAGGACCAAGGGGGCTCAGTCACCTCTGCAAGAGGCAACTTAAAGGCAGAACAAACCATTTCGGTCAGAGAGAGGATCAAAAGCCTCTGCAACTGAGAGGCAGACATCAACTGGATACCTTCTTGTCCAGATCGCTCGGAAGCAGACTCATCTGCCGGGCACTCCACCAAATCCTGAGCTTTAAGCTCCTCCCCATCCTTAACCCATTCCTGCTCCAGACTAGAAGACTTCAGGGAGGGGGATCTGTCACGCTTCCTGCCACCCTGCGGGATGGAGGCAATCATGCCAGCAATCATGTGCTCTAACCTGGCTACGGCTGAGGACAGTTCATCCTTAGTGATAAAGGGTGAAGCAGCAGCATTGAATGTAGGCACAATTCCAGATAGGCGCAGTGGCTCAGATTGCCCAGAAGCCTCTGGTCCTTCAGGGGATACAACACTAGGGATATGACTAGGTTCATCAGGAACTACTGACGGCATAGGTGTGCCCTTCCCTGTGGTGTTAGTCCCACTCCTCTTTTTGGAAGACATTTAGTATCCACAAACCAAGATTACTTGGGTGTAGTATTAAAACACCTCAGAAGGGAGACCCTTTAATAGGGCTCACCAAGCCCCTATACAACAATCCCGCTAAACACCTTTAGTTTGCCAAGCAACACATGGTGACTCACGTGCCCCGGGTAAGGAAAAATAAACCATTGCAAGTGTCTGTTCAGAGCCTGCTCTGTGTCCCACAGCTGCCTTCTGGAAGCACCACATGCTTGGCCTACAAAGCGAAAATAAGCTGGGTGTGCGCCGTAACGTTCTGTGGGCAGGTGTGCGCCTGTGTGCTGTCCTGATAAATGGGTGTGACTGTATTTGCATATGATGCAAATCTTTGTGCGGCCAGATAAAGGCTACGGTGTATGTGCAGCGAAGCCGCTTGCTCTACAGCCGCCAAACAAACCGCTGAGCCCATCGGCACAACTGCGAACACATGTGCGCCATGGTGAACCAAGCGAAATGGCGCACTATCGTGCGCCATACTATAGGTATAAGACTGCCAGACACAAGCAAAAAAGGTACACTTTGCAAACACCCACAGCTAGCCCAGAACTCCCCTGTATGGTCACTGCACAAAGGTGTCCAGCTTTTAGCTAGCTTGACTGCTTGTTACAATCACTGGGACACCCACAATAATAAAATAAAGGGGTTTCACTTACCTGTCCAGGTGCAGGGCCACTTAGAAACTAAGGGCCCAATCTTCACCCTTCACGGTGGGTTCCTGTCACCTGGAACTTCAAGAACTGGATACCCTTTTCATGTTTAGGGTCTACTCCCTTGGACCTGTGCAACACCCTGCAGGAAATGCCTTAGCGCTGTAGTGTCCAGGATTTCCACTCCGCAGGGTCCAGCGCCCGGAGGCCACATTACAGGCAAAACCTTGCAGGATCTTGAGTCTTCTTTGGGAGGCTCGGGTACCATTTATCTAAGCATAAAAGCCTGTGTTAAATGGATCCGATCGGTCAATCCCTTGATTCATTTTGGAATCATTTGTGGGACTAGAGACCTGGAGCTCAGAGAGCTCAAACAAACCGTGCCATCCACCTTGCAGACACTGGAAAAAACTAAAGTACTGTATGAGAGGGGTTATATAGGGGATCACTTCCTGTCTGAAGACCTTCGGTCTACCAGTGTCCATTCACCTGATGATGAAGTATAACCCAGCAGGTAATGAATATTAGCCTGACTCTGTGTCCCATGATGTATGAAAAAGAAATAGCTGATTACCGGCTCTGTTTACATCACATGATCAGCTGTCATTGGCTGACAGCTGATCACGTGGTAAGGGGTCGGGATCGACCCCTTACTCCGATCTCTGATCCAGCGAGTCTCAGACTTACTGATCACAGAGCACCCTGCGCACACACTGCAGGGGGCGCGCAGGCCGCTCGAGCACGGAAGGATGTCTATTGATGCCCTCCCAGCAAAGTAGGTCCGCGCTGTAGCCGTCATTCGGCTATAGCGTGGATCTGAAGCGGTTAAAGGGTAACTCCACTTCCATGGGAAAAAACTTGCAAATAAAAAAAATATATATAGCATATACCATTGCGACACAAGTCATATGGTAATTGAGTGTAATTAAAAATGGCCTTTCTTTTTTAACCTGCAGCTCCGTAATTTTCTGTAAAATGCAATGCAATATGTCTACCTGGAGGTGTTCTGTACACAGGATGTGTACGGAATGCCCCGCAGAAACATAATTTCCTGCTTGTGTGATTGGCTCACTGATTTTCCCAGTCTGCACTAAGATACAAGTCATATTGTTTGCATCCCCTGCAACAAAAATTTCATTTTTGATGAGATACTCCCAATAGGAAATCAGGTCCAAAGGTATGCAGACCCTGCAGATGCAGCAGCTGGTTGATGATTATAAAACCACTCCTATTAGACTCACTAGGCACATGGGCACAGAGAAACACACAGGAATTTCTTCAGAATAACAAAAGGTAGGAATCTGAAGCAAAGTTTGTTAAAATCCTTGCAATGTCCATAGATCACCTAGAGGGGAAAGTTTTTTTTCTCATCAAAGGTGGAGTTAAAGCATGTGGACCAGGAACATACACCTGCAATGGAATGAATGTTTGGTGAATGTCACAGCCACTGCTTTACCAGTTTATCCTGAGGAAGTCTGTGCATCCCATGTGTTTAAAATGGTGAGGCATTCTGAGACTGCAGTGTTCTGACAATTTCCACAAATCTTGTTTTTCTTTCTTTATTTCAACCATTCAGTAAACAGGTAAATCAATTAGTAATAATAATAATTAGGAACCTGGCTGACAGCAGCATTTTATTTCTAAAAATATATATAAAAATTTAACTATAATCCTAAGCTATAGATTCTCTTGATTTAAAAAAAAAATCAACACTAATAAAAAAGAAACAGCTATAGATTCTCTTGATTTAAAAAAAAAAAATCAACACTAATAAAAAAGAAACAGCTATTATAGAGTATATCTGTCATCATTATTTTCTTGGACATTACAGTGGGCATCAGAATTTAAACATCCACTCATACCCACTGCAAATGTTTTAGAAATATCTTTGACCATTCATGCACAATGTCATCTAGCTGCCTTTTGAGAATGCGGTTAGACTCTCGGAAGCTAGAGTTGCCAAGTCACCAGACAAACTTGAGTTTTTAAACTGGAGTCATTGAGGTGTTTTAAATGTGAGCATGTGGCCAGGCTATAAACATTCAAATATTAACATATTCTTAATAAGAAAATGAACTTTACAACAAGATCTCACTGATCTATGTAGCTGCAGGCATTGTGGTGAACTATATACTGGAAGTTCACAACGGAACAGAAATTAAATCCTTTTTTACACCAGGTCAGCTAACCCTGAGCTTCCACCCTGCAGCCTTTCAGTCCTCTGCTGCTGAGAGAATGACTTTCAAAACTAAAGTATGAATTATTCCACAGTGCCTGTAGCTACAACTGTCAACAAGGAAATATTCAATTATTTACACATTCTTATGTAGACCACATGTTTAATTTAAGCTTTAAAGGGCTTACACACTGATAATATTGGTAGTTGAATGTTTTTTTATCATTTCCATACTATTTTAGAAGCAGAGTGAAGCTAAGACAAAAAGGTTTTAAGATAAAAATATATACTTCTCCTGCTTTGATGCCTAAGCAGATGTCCTTCACCACAATGTTATTTTGATAAGATTTTCCGAGATTGTAGAGTAGAAGTACATCGTTAGGAGTCATTCCACCAAGCACCCTTCCACGTTCAATTTCAACATCCTTGTCATTGGAACTCTCATATAATGGTGATTCATGTCTGGAAAATTTTTTACAAATCCCCCCAAAAATTATAGCAGTCAATATTTATCTCATCGTTGGCTATAACAAATATCCTAAAAATGTCAAAAGAACATCTGCATACAGTTAAAGCTGCCCTGCAATATATAGTCTAATGGACCTGATCCTTTCTTTTTGGGGAGCTAGGATCTTTTTCAAATTTAGAGAATTGTTGTTTGGATTATAT
The DNA here is from genome assembly GCA_037952835.1 of Lithobates septentrionalis. Classification (NCBI taxonomy): domain Eukaryota; kingdom Metazoa; phylum Chordata; class Amphibia; order Anura; family Ranidae; genus Lithobates; species Lithobates septentrionalis. Next base: position 31,683 of record JBBDGP010005016.1, on the reverse strand, counting down.
ACACACTCTCACCATTTTCTATAGTGGCAGAGCAATAAAGACTGACATGGATGAAGTGGTAGTGGCATTCCTCCAGGTAATAATCTGAAATGTAAAACAACTCCAACATACTTAAAAGTCAAAGATGCTATGTTCTGTGAAATTGTGGGTCATAACTAAAACTGCCCCACTTGCATCCAATGTCAAATATTTCACATGTTGCTTCAGGCAAGATCAGGCTCCTTACTTCAAAATCACATATCAGGTGATGGATCATCTCCACAGAAGCAATCAATTGTATAAACAACAGGAATGCCACACACCAAGATGAACAATGATATTCTTTTATTACCATTTCAATACTGGGCACTTTCACCCTTCCTGCCCAGGCCAATTTTCAGATTTCATTGCTGTCGCACTTTGAATGTCAGTTGTGCAATCATGTAACTCAATACCCATAGACAGATAGAGCTTTGCTTTGGTGGTATTTAATCACCACTGAGTTTTTTATTTTTTGCTTAACAAACAAAATGAAAATTTTGAAAAAAAAACAACCTTTTTTTTAGTTTCTATTATAAAATGTTGCAAATAAATATTTTTTCTTCTTCACTGATGGGCACTGATGCGGTTGAACTGATGGGAACTGATGAGGCTGCACTAATGGACATTGATGAGGCATTCATAAGGCAGCACTAAGGAGCACTGATAAGCTGCACTGATGGGCACTGATGAGAAGGTATTGATGAGGCTGCACTGATGGACACTGATAAGCTTTGCTGTTGGGGCTGCACTCATAACAGGGCACTGATAATCAGTGCCCATCAGTGTAAAGAATGTACTGAGAGCCTTGCCAGTTATCAGCTCTCCTTTCCTCACACAGACACAGTGCATGAGGAAAGAACTACTGAAACCTGGCAAGTCTGTTTACATGTGATCAGCTGTGATATGGTAAAGGGCCGCTGTGATTGGCCCTTTGCCATGATCTGTGGTCAGTTGGGTTAAAAGGATACATGGTCACAAAGTGTGCCCGAGGCGTGCCCCAGCGGGGGCTCAAAGAGGGAGAGGTTCTGGGAGAACGTCCATGAACACCCTCCCAGAACTGGACGACTGCACCATAGCCATTTTTAGGCTATAGTGTGGTACTGAAGTGGTTAAAATAGCTAGCAGGAACAGCTTCTATTCTGACCTGTTTCATACTAGACACAGTGCTTTCTCAAAAGAATGACTGAGAGAGTACTCTGCCTAGTGCAAAACATGTTAGACTAGAACCTGTTCCTGCTGGCTATTATAATAAAGTAAGAATATTATTTTGCATCTCTGCGTGTAGTGTTCCTGTTGCTGGTGCAATTGATTGCCCCACCTGCATATTTCCTTCTGTCAAAATTAAAGTGTTTATACTTCTGTGACTTTTATAGATGTATTGGAATAATTGCTTCCAAAAGGAGAGAGACTAATGTTAATGGTCTAATGTTAATAATTGTTCATTTGAACTTACTACCATATATATCAGTATTTCAGAAGTGTGTTAATATTATTATTGTTATTATTATTATTGCACTTTTATGGTAGAATACCATTGTTTTCACAATCATAGAACATCATATTACTAGAGTCCTGTTAAACCCTATCTCTGTATTTACAAAATAGTCCTTCTCAGCCTATTCAGCCTAGTTGAACAAAGTTAATGTACAATTTGTTAAAGGAATTGTACATACTGTTAAATCTCACCTTTTTCTTTGAAATGATTGTCCATTTATCACAAGTCTCAAGAAAAATAAGATGCTCCCTTGAATTACCATTGCAGTAAATGTCCACCCAAGAAAATCCATATGAAATGGACTGATGTAAGAATCAATTCCAAAGCTGTTTATGAGGTCAAATTTCACTTGTCTCAAAGTAAGTTCCATCAAGCCATTTCCAAGGCAAAATTGAGGAAAAATTAGGAAAATCCATTTAAGTATATTATGGATATCTGTAAAACTCTATGTAACGGAAATAGTATTGTTTCAGTTAGTATGAATCACACATTATTTAATCATATAGTGCAAGTAAACATTATCTATATGTCTTAGGTGTATGCTTTGTGCTACATCACACGCTTTATTCTGACAATTGCATTTTAAAATAGAAAATAAAATGATAGAGAAAAAGCAAATTGGTTAAGATATTATGCACATTTTGCTTAATGTGAAAGTACTCCATCTGTACATATCCAGGATACAATTAAAATATCAATCACAAACTGCAAGTAAAATTCCAAGCCTCATGTGAAAGTAATTACTTAGCTGCAAGTGCTAACATGTAAACATTGAAATTGCGCTAAACCTAGACAGTTCAACCTACCTTTGTATAAATGGCTGCAGACACTTTTTGCAGACCATCTAACCGGTCAGTAGTAGGGATGAGCTCGGAGTTCAGGCCAACCGTGAGTCTAGCCTTAATCCAAACTGTTTGGAGGTCGCCTAGCGGGCAAACTGAATTGCCAGATCTACTGCAGCCGGAAGTCATTCATTTAGTGGGATTATCACTACAACTGCAAAATGACAACTTCAGGCCACCCACCACTTTGTTTCAAATTGGAAATAAACCAGCTGGCATCCTTGGTAATGTCCCTGATCAAATGTGGTAATGACCACGTTTTTCTTAATGACATGAGCGAACATCTTAGGCCAGTTTGTTCACCATTCAGCAACCAGCCAGGGAGCTGTTATTTGTGATGAGCGTCTGGCAAAACAGGATAACCACAGTAGGCATCAACCAAAGACTGAAAGATTGCTACAAGAGGATGGCCGTCTGACTGTGGACCAAGCCTCTCCATCTTCAGTTCCTGAAATAGCTGTGTAAAGAAGATATCATACTTTACTTGTTGTTGATGATGTACCTTATACTGTAAATGCTTCGAAAGATTCTGCGGTACTCTCCCAAATGACAATGCTGTCATCTATTTAAAGTTTGAAAAATTTGGAATTGGTCCATGGTTTCCCATGGTTTCCTCCTCCCATTTGGCCATGAAAAGGTTCCCTTTTTCCAGGCTAGGAGAATCTTAGGATTTTCATTTACAAAAATTAGTAACAACCAATACCTCCTTTTTTAAAAAGATAGCAAATATTTTGTTTCATTGTTAAAAACAATACAATACAAAGATAACTATATTTTGGCTACACTAGTTTTTCCGCACCCAGGATCCAAATGAATCAATGATTGGGCAATGGGATGCCTTTAAGGCATATTTGAGGGGTGTGTTAATTGCTGAAATTAATAAGGTTAAACAAGACTCTTCAGCACTTAAAAACGAACTTGAAACTAGAGTACAAGAGATGGAACAATTGTATGTCACAGATCCCTCCGAGTCGACCAAGGAGGCATGGCAGGCGGCTCTTTCTGCATACCGCCAACTGCTGTCCTCATCGGCCGACAAGAAGAGATTCTTTGCTAAGCAGGCGTTTTTTGAGGAGGGCGAGAAAACAGGCCGCATACTGGCGAGAATAGCAAATGCATACCAGAAGTCCCCAACTATAGGTGCTATTAGGACCAAAGAGGGTAACATTGTTAACACGCCTGAAAAGGTGCTGCAGGTACTAAATGAGTTTTATGAGGATCTGTATAAGCCGGGTACATCTTACACATCTGACGAGTTAGAACAATATTTAGGACAGATAGATTTCCCTAGACTGTACACAGATCAGAGAGGGCTCTTGGAGACTCCCCTTACAGTGGAAGAACTACAGGAGGCGGTTGGATCCTTTCCTAACTGTAAAGCGCCCGGGGAGGACGGAATTCCCATAGAAATATATAAACAGTATCCCAATGAGTTACTACCCCAGCTACTTAAAGTCTTTAATAGAGCCCGGGAGGAAGGCCACCTACCAATCTCAATGTCAAGGGCCAATATTATTCTGTTACTCAAACCTGGCAAGGATCCAGTAGATCCAGGGGCGTATCGCCCGATTTCCCTGTTACAGAGTGACGTGAAAATACTAGCGAAAGCTCTGGCCATTAGATTAAATGGAGTTATCACTTCAATTGTCCATGGAGACCAAGCTGGCTTCATGCCCAATAAATCGACGGCAGTTAATTTAAGAAGGCTATTCCTTAATATGCAATCCAAAGCAGATAATATGGGTTCCAGGGCCCTGCTGTCACTGGATGCCACTAAGGCATTTGACAGCATAGACTGGAACTATCTGTGGTCGGTCCTGCAGAGTTTTGGATTTGGCCCCCGGTTTGTTTCCTGGGTCAGGCTCCTTTATAGTCAACCGGAGGCCGCGGTGAGGGTTTCCGGCTATCTTTCCCCAGGCTTTGTGTTGAGGAGGGGTACGAGGCAGGGATGTCCCCTGTCTCCTCTCCTCTTCGCACTGGCTATTGAGCCATTGGCGATCGGGATCAGGGCAAATCGGGGCATCACAGGTTTCTGCTACGGTGACATGCAGGAAAAAATCATGCTGTACGCCGACGACACCATGCTTCTACTTGGTGACACTGGCCCCTCCCTTCAGGAGGCCATGTCGACCATATCTGAATTTGGGAAGTTCTCTGGCCTGCATATAAATTGGTCAAAGTCTGCCCTTCTTTTATTAGATGGAGACGAATCACAGGAGGTGTGCGCCACTTGCCCCATTCCGATTGCCACTACGTTCAAATACCTGGGGATCCAAATCACGTCCCAGCCCCGAGACTTTATACATTTAAATATATTTCCACTCCTTCAGCGCTTCAGAGACAAAATTAAGACCTGGAACTCTCTCTTAATGTCAGTAGCAGGTAGAGTAAATTTAGTGAAGATGATTCTCATGCCACAGTTACTTTATTTTCTTCATAATACCCCTATGGTTATCCCATTAAAAATATTTCGTATAGTAAATGCCATTTTCCGAACTCTTATTTGGAAAAATGGGCCCGCCCGGATCAAGTTAGAACATCTGCAGAGACCCAAGGACTGTGGTGGATTGGCATTGCCCAACCCATGGCTGTACTACCTGGCCTCTCAACTGCAACACTTGATTGGTACATTTGTCCCGTCACAAAACTCATCTCACAGGCTAATGATCCACACAGTGGGGAAGGGTCCGATTCACATAGCTCTAGAAGCATTAGCCTTCACTAAACCACATAAAAAATTCCCAACGTTCAGTCTTATTCAAAAGGTGTGGAACAAGACCAAATATCTCCAGAACGCAGATGGATATACGGAATATAGTCCCATTTGGCACAATGACACATATAGGGAACTAGCTAAATTACAATGCGGAGCTCGTTGGAAGCAGCTTGGAATCACTCATATAAAACATATATTTAAGGAGGGTGTGTTGCGCACATTTTCTGATTTAAAAGAAGCGTATAATTTGCCAGCATCAATGCTATTCTACTATATGCAACTTAGACACGCAATACAGATACAGGGCCGCTCCTCAGAGTGGCACTTATCGCCAACCCCGGTTTTCAACCTTTTGGGGGATGCCGGCTCATCTAAGGGATTTATCTCTCAATGCTATGCCATCCTGTTGCAATCCGTGATGGGCCGTCATCCCTTGAGGGTGAGAGAGAAGTGGGAGACAGAGGTGGGACAGCTAGACGGGGATCAGTGGGAGGAGATCTTTCAGGCAGTGAACCAATGTTCACTTAATGTGTCACAAAAACTCACCCAACTTTATATACTATTGAGAACATATTATACTCCGCACAGATTACATTTAATGAACAGATTGACAGAACCAACATGTACTAGATGTAAACGCGAACATGGTGACCTGATACATATGCTGTGGAGATGTCCCAAGTTACACATGTACTGGGCAGGAGTGGTACAAAATATCAACTCAATCTTTAATGTGAGTCTTCCACAGGACCCTAGAGCGTGTCTTTTGGGTGCTTTGGAAGAATACGAATGGGAAGGACACAACAGAGAAGCTGTGCATAGAGTACTTTTTCAGGCCAGAAGGCTGATTATGATTCACTGGAAGTCCGATAGGTCCCCGACTGTGAAGGAGTGGACCGAAAGTATTAACACGAACATAAAAATGGAAAAGTTGATTTACCAACATAGAGGTAGCATGCCAAAATTCGAAAAAATATGGGGTCCGTGGTTAGATATACCGGGATTAGCACCTATGGAACTGGTATATGACAGGTTGCTAGGAATCAATGCTGGGTGAGACATGGATAGAGGTTAACTGTGACTGGAACTAGATTTTAGCTGTTATATTGAGATTGTTACTTGGCTATTGTACAGTGTGTTGTATAAGAGGTACTGTGTAAACCTATTTACAATGTGTGTGGTGTTTTCCCTGCAAATTCAATAAAATTTTGTTGGATTAAAAAAAAAATATATTTTGGCTACACTAATGTAAATTTCCTTTATACAAATATAAAACAAAAAGATGGTTTGACAGGGGTAAAACTGACCTTAGAAAGAAGGTCAGAGTTCAAACAAATTGATTCCATAATGAAAGGCGTAGAGTTGGCCATGAAAAGTAACTATTTTGGCACAATAATACATTCTACCTACAAACTAAGGGGGTTGCAATGGGAGTGGAATATGCTCCCAGGGGCGCAAACTTTTTCATGGCCAACTGGGAAGAGGAAGAGGATCCAAGGGAAACCATGGTTCAATCGAATATTTTACAAATGTTATATAGATGACATATAGATGATCCCAAAGCATTATGTAGAGATTCTTTTGGTGGCAATGAATTTCAGCAAGAGCAAAATGTTTCCCATCAAATAAAAGCACTTTCTTCTTATACACTTGGTAAATGAATCCCAAACACTCATTCCCCGTTTATGGAGCTCTACCAAAGGTGCCAAAGATATCAGATTGGTTTTGCAGAATTAATTGATCAGGTGGCAGACATGGAGGCATTGGTGCATATCAGCAGAGAAACCTGCTTCCTATGTAAAAACATGGACTAGTTGGCCTCTACTTATAGATTCTAATGTATACAAACAGTACCAAAACCATCATTAGCCACTGGAAACTGGCTATACCCTTCCCCCCCAGGCGATGCTCTGTTCTTCTCACACTTTTGAAATGGGCTTCTTATGAGACTTTGGTGCCTCCCACTCGGGGATGTCTGTCTTCACTTCCCTTCTTACTCCATCTCTTTCATCATTAGAGAATACCCCCCTGTTCAGTTTGCACCAGAATACTGGAACATTGCAAAACTTTTAAAATAGATTGTTTTTAAAGGAACAGTGATTTTAATGATGCTTAAAGTGAAACAATAAAAATGAAAAAATTCTTTAAATATAGTGCCTTGGGGGTCTCCTTAGTTTGCCTGTAAAGTGGTGCATCTGTACCGTGTATGGAACCTGTTGCAGCAAATTTAACATTTATAAAGAAAAATAAGTACAATTAAATTGATTGTCCCTGCAAGCTTTCTTTATTTTGTAAACAACTTCTTGGGGAGCCAGTCTGTATGATTAGGCCACAATTTAGTGCACTAGGAACAAGATTGGAGATTTTTTGGATATATTCTAGCGTCTCTTTGGCAGACTTTGGATGGAAATAATACATTTTTGCACCACAGTGAGCAAGCCTTATGTAAAGAATTATAGTACACTCAGGCCAAGATTAACAATTTTTTTAGATAAATCTGGTGTCTCTTTTGCAGACTTTGGATAGAAGTAACAGGTGCAGAAAAATTGGTCTTTGGGTGTTGGTAGTGCCTTCACCCGATAACCTTCTTGGAGGTACTCCTGATGAAATGTGATGCCCCGGTTAAACAGTTGCAGAAAAATTTGGGCTTTGGGTGTTGGTGGTGCCTTCGCTCTGTAAACTTCTAGAGGTACTCTTGATGAAAGCAACATTTGGCCTTGCTGTAAACAATTTAAATTTGATGCCCCTGTCAAACAGTTGCAGAGAAATTGGTGCTTGGATGTTAAAACCTATACCAAAAAAATGACTTCAAGATAAAATCAACATCCACAAACCTAGGCAGCCTAGACAGTCTTGTAGAGATTTGAGATCCCATTAACACTTAATCAGCTACATCAGCATCGGGGGCTCGATAGCTGCTGCTAATCCAGGACTGATTCATTTTGACAAATGTCAGTCGGTCGACGGAGTCTGTGGACAGAAGTGCTCTTTTATCTGTCACAAAACCTCTGGCAGCACTGAATCCCCATTCGGAAAGCAAGCTGGATGCAGGGCAGCCCAGCAGCTCAATTGCATACTGTGTAAGTTCTGGCCATTTATCTATTCTCATGACCCAGTAACCCAGTGGATCATCGACTGTAAAAGCTCTCTATGTATGTTTTCGCCTCTAGATAATCTTCCACCATATGATGCAGATGCTGCCGATTGGATCTTGAAGCAAATTTGAAATGCATCACTAAGGCAGCCCCCTTCTTCACTACTCCTCCTTTGACCAACAGAAGCCTCAAAAGTAGCTTTTCCATGAGACTATAACCTACCAGAGTCCGGAAAGGGGTTACATAAACTCTTCTTCAAAGGTGTTCTCAAGATATTTCATCCTGTGCTCCCTCTGTGAGGGCAGGATAAATTCAGAGACTTTCCCCTTGTAACAATGGTCAAGGAGGGTTGCCAACCAATAATGATCCTTATCCTTGATGTCACAAATTCTGGGTTCCTCTGTGAAGAATAAGGGAGCCCATGCACCGCAAGTTTGCGGAGGCATGAGAAGTCCTCTGGGTCACTGACGACTACAGCATCTGGAACTGCCTCCCAAGGTTTTTGGGGACTGAAAACCATCTTGTAAGATTTGACTTATGTCTTCTTCTGCTTTTATGCTTCCAAAACTGCCAGAACCCTCCTCCACCTCTTCTCCTCCCTCTACTCCTGTGTATTCTGAGGCGTTGCAAGAGTGGCGTCTGCATAAAGTGGGCCTTGAGAGGAAAGGAAATCCTCCTCTTCCTTCCGCTTCTTTGTCTCTAGTGCCCTGTCCATATTTCCACCCAGTGTATGCTCCATCAGGAACACAAGAGGGATTGTGTCACGACTACATGCATTGTCACGACTCACCATCTTTTTGCCTCCTCAAATGACCCTTTTTGGATAGTAGACATTCCAAGGTATTTGGTAAGAGGCATGTTAACAGGTTATTTCTCTTACATGGCATATGCATACTTGCAACTACAGCCCAAAACACATTCCGCTACTCCTTTTGAGTATGGCAATACCATATGCATGAGACTGTTTCACAACCTCTTCACATACAGAGGCCCAACATGCAGGGAGCACTGGTGTTCAAGGGACATAAATTACACATCTAAATGTCTTGATTATCTATTACACTTTTGAAGGCCCTGGAGCACCAGGACAATGGAAATTTGCTTTCCCAATTTTGGAAAGCAAACACCTAATCTAGGAGGCATAATGAGTCTTTTGAACATGTAATTTTTTCCCACAAGTTTTTGGAAAATGTGGAAAGAAAATGAAAACACTTTTTTTTTTTACACAAAGTTGTCAATTTATAAGATAGTTCTAGCACATAGCATGTACATAGCAAAAATTACACCCCAATATACATTCTGCTACTCCTCCTGAGTTTGGCGATACCAAATGTATAAGACTTTACACAGCCTGGCCACATACATAGGCCCAACATGCAGGTAGTAGGGATGAGCCAAACACCCCCCGGATCGGTTTGCACCAGAACCTGCGAACGGACCGAAAATTTGCACGAACGTTGGAACCCCATTGACGTCTATGGGACTCGAACGTTTAAAATCAAAAGTGCTCATTTTAAAGGCTAATTTGCATGGTATTGTCCTAAAAAGGGTTTGGGGACCCGGGTCCTGCCCCAGGGGACATGTATCAATGCAAAACAAAGTTTTAAAAATGGCCTTTTCTTCGGGAGCAGTGATTTTAATGATGCTTAAAGTAAAAAAAAAAAAAAGTGAAAAATTCCTTTAACTATCGTACCTGGGGGGTGTCTATAGTATGCCTGTAAAGTGGCGCATGTTTCCCGTGCTTAGAACAGTTCCTGCACAAAATTACATTTTTAAAGGAATAAAAGTCATTTAAAACTGCTTGCGGCTTTAATGTAATGTCGGGTCCTGGCAATAGGGATGAAAATCAGTGAGAGAAACGGCATGGGTACCCCCCAGTCCATTACCAGGCCCTTTGGGTCTTGTATGGATATTAAGGGGAACCCCGCACCCAAATTAAAAAAGGAAAGGTGTGGGGCCCCCAGGCCCTATATACTCTGAACAGCATTATACAGGCGGTGCAAACAAGACAGGAACTGTAGGTTTATTGTTAAGTAGAATCTGTTTGTAATTTTGAACTGGTACATTTTAAACATGTTTAGCTCCAGCCAAAAAATCTATTTTAAGCTTTTTGGAAAACATAGGGAAGGGTTATCATCCCTGTGATATTTGTTTTGCTGTCTGTCCTCCTCTTCAGAAGATTTCACCTCACTTTTTGTCCCAATGACAAATGTTTTTTGAAAATTTGGGTTTTTTAGTGAAACACAGATTGGTGATAAAGCATCCGTGTAAAGGAGAAAAGTTTTTCCCATATTAACTCTTACAAGAGAGAATTTCCCTTCCTAGGGGTGAATTTGATCTCACTTCCTGTTGTCTCCTTCTGCTTGCAAGTAGGAGTCATTTGTAAGTTGGATGTTTGAAAGTAGGGGCCTGCCCTATATACTCAGCAGAAATTTGGGCTTTAGGTGTTGTTGTGGCCACAACACTGTAAGCACTCACAGGGCCCTGCTGTGAAATATTAGATTAAGAATTCTAATTACATGTCCCTGTTGAACAGGGGCTGAAAAATTGGGCCTTAGGCACTGGTGCTGGTGCCACAACACTGCAAACCCTCACAGATACTCTAGTTGGAGCGCAGGAACTAGCCCTGCTGCAAAGAATTACATCAAAAATTGTAATTACATGCCCCTATTAAACAAGGGCTGAGAAATTGGGCCTTAGGCACTGGTGCTGGTGCCACAACACTGCAACCCCTCACAGATACTCTAGTTGGAGCGCAGGAATTAGCCCTGCTGCAAAGAATTGCATCAAAAATTGTAATTACACACCCCTGTTAAACAGGGGCTGAAATATTGGGCCTTAGGCACTGGTGCTGGTGACACAACACTGCAACCCCTCACAGATACTCTAGTTGGAGCACAGGAACTAGCCTTGCTGCAAAGAATTGCATCAAAAATTGTAATTACATGCCCCTGTTAAACAGGTGCTGAAAAATTGGGCCTTAGGCACTGGTGCTGGTGCCACAACACTGCAACCCCTCACAGATACTCTAGTTGAAATGCAGGAACTAACCCTGCTGAAAAGAATTGCATCAAAAATTGTAATTACACGCCCCTGTTTAACAGGCACTGAAAAATTGGGCCTTTAGGCATGTTCTTACAAGATATCAGCATGATCATTGAGAAGGAAGAGGATAATTACTCAGCATAACAGGATAGTCACTCAGCATCAGCATAGGCAGTCTTTGAAGGGATCTGACATTTCAAAAAAAAATATTCTGTTACATCAGCATCAGGTGCTTGGTAGCTGGTGGTGATCCAAGACTGATTCATTTTTAATGAAGGTCAGTCGATCGACCGAGTCGGTGGACAGACGCACCCTCTGATCGGTTACAAATCCTCCAGCAGCACTGAATGTGCATTCCGAAAGAACGCTGGATGCAGGACAGGGCAGTAGCTCAATTGCATACTGTGCAAGCTCTGGCCAGTGATCCATCCTCAAGACCCAGTAACCCAAAGGATTTTCGGTGGGAAAAGTGTGTAAGTCAGATCTTGCCCCTAGGTATTCCTGCACCATGTAAAACAGACACTGGCGATGGTTGCTGGAACCGATCATACCTTGGGGCTGTGGACTAAAAAATTGTCTGAACGCATCGGTCAGACGGCCACCTTCTCCACCGCTCCTTCTTTGACTGACCGAAGCCTCAGCAACACGTTGTCAAGAAAAAGGAGTTTGTAACCTCCCAGTCTCTGGGAACGCGTTGCACAGACCTTTCTGCAAGGCCTCCCGAAGATGTTTCATCCTCTGCTCCCTCTGCGACGGCATGATAAGGTTCGCAACCTTACCCTTGTAACATGGATCAAGGAGGGTTGCCAGCCAGTACTGTTCCTTCTCATTGATACCACGAATATGAGGATCCTTCCGGAGGCTTTGCAGGATCACGGAGGCCATGCAGCGTAGGTTTTCTGAGGCATTCGGTCCGGATTCCTCTGGGTCACTAAGGACGACATGATCCGCAGCCACCTCCTCCCAGCCACGTACAAGTCCATGTGTTTCTTGGGACTGTAAATGATCCCTTAAAGACTGCTGCTGATGCTGAGTGCCAGGCTCCACCTCCATACTAACACAATCCTCCTCCTCCTCCTTCTCCTACTCATCCTCTTCCTGTGTGATCGGCGGGCAAGCAGGAACACTGTCTGGATAAAGGGGGCCTTGAGAGCTAACGAAGTCCTCCTCTTACTGCCTCTGTTCTGCCTCAAGTCCCCTGTCCATTATTCCATGCAGCGTGTGCTCCAACAGGTGGGCAAGGGGGACAGTGTCACTGATGCATGCACTGCCACTGCTCACCATCCTTGTGGCCTCCTCAAATGGTGACAGGACAGTGCATGCATCCCTGATCATGGCCAACTAGCGTGGGGAAAAAAAAACAAGCTCCCCTGACCCTGTCCTGGTGCCATAGTTGCACAGGTACTCATTGATGCGCTAATCCATTCGGAAAATGATAAATAAATATGTGAAAATGTAGAAACAAAAGTGACAGTGCTAATATCTATTAGTCAAGATATCCTAAAGGACTATAAAGTGACTGTGTTATGCTAACGTGCTTATATACAGCATAAAACACATGATAAATTCACATGTACCCTATCCGGTGTAGGCAGCTTTTCCAAGTTTTATATTTATTATTTCCATATCCTTTTTCTCCTTCCGCACATGGTAGCGTAGGAATAATTTTATTTGTTTAATCATTGATGGCCCTCTGCTGCATGTGCAGCCGCTGCAGCATGGCCAACGTTGAGTTCCACCTGGTGGGCATGTCACAGATTAGACGGATCTTGGGCAGGTTAAATTCCTTTTGGAGGTCTGCCAGCCGAGCACTGGCATTATATGACCAGCGTAAATGCACACAGACTTTCCTGGCCTGCCTCAGGACATCCTGTAAGCCCGGGTACCTGCCCAAGAACCGCTGCACCACCAAGTTAAGGACGTGAGCCAAACAGGGCACATGGGTCAGTTGTCCCTGTCGGAGGGCGGAGAAGAGGTTGGTGCCATTGTCGCAAACCACCATTCCTGCCTTAAGTTGGCGTGGCGTCAACCACCTCTGAACCTGCCCCTGCAGAGCTGACAGAATCTCTGCCCCAGTGTGGCTCCTGTCCCCCAAGCACACTAGCTCAAGCACCGCATGGCATCTTTTGGCCTGCATACTTGCGTAGCCCCTTGAACGCCTACGGAGCACCGCTGGTTCCGAGGACAAAGCAAAGGAAGAGGCCATGGAGGAAGAAGAAGAGGAGGGGGTGGAGGAGAGAGGTGTGTCAGAATCACTAGTAGTGGCATTTTGGAGGTGTGGTGGCGGAACAACCTCCAACACTACTGCACCTTGTCCTGCATCCTTCCCAGCTGCCAGAAGAGTCACCCAATGTGCTGTGAAACTTAGGTAACGTCCCTGTCTATGCCTGCTGGACCATGAGTCAGCAGTAATATGCACCTTACCGCTGACCGCCCTGTCCAGCCAGGCCAAGACATTGCCTTCCACATTCCACAGAGAGCCGGAATCGCCTTCCATGAGAAAAAGTGGCGTCTACCAACTGAAAAGGTCAGCAGCATCAGCAGCAGTCTTTAAGGGATCATTTACAGTCCCAAGAAACACATGGACTTGTACGTGGCTGGGAGGAGGTGGCTGCGGATCATGTCGTCCTTAGTGACCCAGAGGAATCCGGACCGAATGCCTCAGAAAACCTACGCTGCATGGCCTCCGTGATCCTGCAAAGCCTCCGGAAGGATCCTTGAAGTGCTAGCAATTTTGCCAAGCTAGCATTCAACCGCTGGGCATGTGGATGGCTGGGAGCGAAATTCTTTTTGTGGTAGTGATAGGATCAGGAAAACAACACCAACCTTCTACAGGTAGCTTTAGCTGAACACTGTGCAGAGGGCACACTACACTAACTTGTAGCTTTAGCTGAACACTGTGCAGAGGTCGCACTACACTAACGTGTAAATAATATAGCTGCCTGCGGTAGTGATAGGATCAGGAAAACAACACCAACCATCTACAGGTAGCTTTAGCTGAACACTGTGCAGTGGTCGCACTACACTAATGTGTAAATAATGTAGCTGCCTGCGGTAGTGATAGGATCAGGAAAACAACACCAACCATCTACAGGTAGCTTTAGCTGAACACTGTGCAGAGGTCAACTACACTAACGTGTAAATAATGTAGCTGCCTGTGGTAGTGATAGGATCAGGAAAACAACACCAACCTTCTACAGGTAGCTTTGGCTTAACACTGTGCAGAGGTCGCACTACAGTAACTTGTAGCTTTAGCTGAACACTGTGCAGAGGTCGCACTACACTAACTTGTAGCTTTAGCTGAATACTGTGCCGAGGTCGCACTACACTAACTTGTAGCTTTAGCTGAATACTGTGCAGAGGTCGCACTAAACTAACTTGTAGCTTTAGCTGAACACTGTGCAGAGGTCGCACTACACTAACTTGTAGCTTTAGCTGAACACTGTGCAGAGGTCACACTACACTAATGTGTAAATAATGTAGCTGCCTGCTGTAGTGATAGGATCAGAAAAACACCACCAACCTTCTACAGGTAGCTTTAGCTGAACACTGTGCAGTGGTCGCACTACACTAATGTGTAAATAATGTAGCTGCCTGTGGTAGTGATAGGATCAGGAAAACAACACCAACCTTCTACAGGTAGCTTTAGCTGAACACTGTGCAGAGGTCGCACTACACTAACTTGTAGCTTTAGCTGAACACTGTGCAGAGGTCGCACTACACTAACTTGTAGCTTTAGCTGAACACTGTGCAGAGGTCGCACTACACCAACGTGCAAATAATGTAGCTGCCTGCTGTAGTGATAGGATCAGAAAAACACCACCAACCTTCTACAGGTAGCTTTAGCTGAACACTGTGCAGTGGTCGCACTACACTAATGTGTAAATAATGTAGCTGCCTGCGGTAGTGATAGGATCAGGAAAACAACACCAACCTTCCACAGGTAGCTTTAGGTGAACACTGAGCAGAGATCGCACTACACTAACTTGTAGCTTTAGCTGAACACTGTACAGAGGTCTCACTACACTAACTTGTAGCTTTAGCTGAACACTGTGCAGAGGTCGCACTACACTAACTTGTAGCTTTAGCTTAACACTGTGCAGAGGTCCCACTACACTAACTTGTAGCTTTAACTGAACACTGTGCAGAGTCGCACTACACTAATGTATAAATAATGTAGCTGCCTGCGGTAGTGATAGGATCAGGAAAACACCACCAACCTTCTACAGGTAGCTTTAGCTGAACACTGTGCAGAGGTCGCACTACACTAACGTGTAAATAATGTAGCTGCCTGCAGTAGTGATAGGATCAGGAAAGCAACACCAACCTTCTACAGGTAGCTTTAGCTGAACACTGTGCAGAGGTCGCACTGCACTAACTTGTAGCTTTAGCTGAACACTGTGCAGAGGTCGCACTACACTAACGTGTAAATAATGTAGCTGCCTGCGGTAGTGATAGGATCAAGAAAACACCACCAACCTTCTACAGGTAGCTTTAGCTGAACACTGTGCAGTGGTCGCACTACACTAACGTGTAAATAATGTAGCTGCCTGCGGTAGTCATAGGATCAGGAAAACAACACCAACCTTCTACAGGTAGCTTTGGCTGAACACTGTGCAGAGGTCGCACTACAGTAACTTGTAGCTTTAGCTGAACACTGTGCAGAGGTCGCACTACACTAACTTGTAGCTTTAGCTGAATACTGTGCAGAGGTCGCACTACACTAACTTGTAGCTTTAGCTGAACACTGTGCAGAGGTCGTGCCACGGTCTCAAATGCATGACCTGGTGCAACTGCTAAAAAAATGGCTGCAGCCCAAAGTGTTGTCTGGCCTCCAAATCGTGGAGCGGGTCGTGCTGGACCGATACCTAAGGTCACTGCCAGACGACCTTCAACGGTGGGTCAGCCATGGAGACCCCAAAACAGTGAACCTCCTTGTTGAGATGGTAGAACGATACACAGTGATGGAGGATCTGCTTGGCCCTACCAAGCGCCAAGGACCCAGTCTGCCACGGCCTATTCGTTCGACTGCTGCCCTTCGAAAGGACGTTCCCCGGAGCCCTGGAACCAACACCCCGTAAGGTCAAGAGTCACTCCCGATACCTTCTCAGCAATCTGTTCCTGTTCGGAGAGGAGGGGATGTACAATGTTGGCGATGTCATTCTTGGGGCCATACCCGGGCCCACTGCAAGAGGAGCCCATGGAATGCGGGGTTCTTCGGAGGGGGTCTTTTTATGCCCAGAAAGCATGCACAACACATATTGATCTTGGAGAAGAGAAATTCGAGTGTGAAAGTCCAAGTGAACCACCTCCCTGCCCGGGCTTTGCTGGACTCCGGAAGCATGGTAACCCTGGTCCATCCTAGAGTAATTGGGAAGATCGGTCCGGTAAGAAAAACTTTACGGGTGGTGTGCATTCACGGGGACACTAGAGAGTACCCTCTCATCTCGGTGTCCATCTCCACAGCATGTGGCACTGGTACTCAAGAGGTGGGGGTGGTAAAGAACTTAGTATATGATGTTATCATAGGACGAGACTGTCCATTATTTGCAAAACTGTGGGGACAAGGAGAACTGCCTGGACGGTCCAGAGACTGGGGAGAAACTAGTCCCTCTGTTGCTGCGGTTGAAAGAAATAGCCCTGAAATGACGAATGTTATTGAAAATGCTAATGATTTCGTTAATGGTGATGAAAGTAGTGCTGATGTTATTAAGGGTGTCAAAATGTGTGGTTCACAGACCTACCTGAACACTGAAGAGGGGGGGAACCTTCCCCACTTCAGGTAATGCTGGGGGAAGGGGATGAGGAAGTGGCCGTTACCCCTGCCCTGCCAGATTTGGGTGTTCCGCAGGGGGCATTTGGTACTGCCCAGATGCAGGACCCCACTTTGGCCCATGCACGGGAACAGGTGGTAGTAATAAATGGGGTTCCCCAAGAGCCAGGTGCGCATGAGCGGTGGCCACACTTTGCAATATGTAATGAATTGCTTTATCGGGTTACCAAAGTGAGAGAAAATGTGGTAGAGCAATTATTGGCACCCCAACAGTATAGACGCAAGGTCCTGGACCTGGCCCATGATGATGTTTTAGGGGGACACCTGGGAGTTGAAAAGACGGAGGCACGGATCACTGACCGGTTTTACTGGCCAGGTCTGAAAGCAGAGGTAAGGAGATACTGTACCTCTTGCCCCACCTGTCAGTTGACCGCTCAGGTGACCCACTTCCGGAATCCTTTGGTCCCTCTGCCCATAATAATATCCCCCTGATGAAGACACGTGACTCCCTGTGTCGAATACGCGTAGGGGAGGGGCCAGGACGGAGTGAGCAGCGAACAGCTGAGCCGGGAGAAGCTCATACCCCGCGGCAGACCATTCCATATATCTTTTACGGCTTTCGATTGTTTGATGCACATTAGCACCAAGGGAATGTGAGTACCCCTTTGTGGGAAGTTGTCTTTTGAATAAATATCTTTTAAATTGGATTACACTATATAGTCTCTCTTCATTTTCATGAATGATGTCTATGGAGCCATACTGACCCAGAGTGGAGATCGATCTAGCTTACCATACATAGCCCAGGGGGTGGCTACACAGCGTGTTTTGACACAAGTTAAACACTGTGTCACACGCTCTAAGGTGAGCGCAATCACTGTGGGGGGGCACTGAGGCACATCACGGTTATCTATGACACTGGAATTCAGCACATTGGAGGATTTGGACAATTATTGATTTTTATGGATACGGAAGCACTTTTAATTTTGGACACTATTATGAGGATTTCACCAATTAAGAATTATTGATTGCATTTCTAAAGACGCATTGTGCGTTTATGTTTAATATTCTAATAGATATCTGCATGTTGCACTTTATATGAGCTTTGCATGTTTTCAGTTTGTCACTGCATTTGGTATTCATTATATGCACAAATATATATTTTGGCACTATTAAAGGTGCATGTGTGCACATTACACTTTAACTGTTCACATGTATATATATATTCTGTATGCACATTGCACGTGAGTAGTGATCTAAATATTTTTTAATTTCACAAGTGATTTTGGACATTACCCCTTATGATATATAATCAAGCGCAGCGCAAATTTTTATGTATATTCTCTGCACGGTTATGAGTACGTGAACTGCGTCTGCTGCTAGATATTCATCTCTGACACATTTTTCTATATAAAACAACTCTTTACTGCTTGTATATTGAGCATAGGATTATTGTGGCTCACAAGACTTCTATCTTTAGTGTTCTTGAATATGTTTCCCAAATGCAGGAGAGGATCCGAACTGTGTTGCCACTAGTCAAGGAACATTTACAAAAAGCCCAGGAGGCTCAACGACGAGTCTATAATAGGGCTGCTAAAATAAGGAATTTCCAAGTGGGGGATCGAGTAGCGGTGTTGATTCCCACTGTGGAAAGTAAATTCTTAGCCAGGTGGCAAGGCCCCTTTGAAGTTGTAGAAAAAGTGGGAGAGGTGAATTATAAAGTCCACCAACCGGGTAAGAGGAAACCCTATCAAATATATCATGTAAACTTGTTAAAGCCCTGGACAGAGAGGGAACCAGGGACCTCCCTGGCTAGTGCAAGATTGGAGCCTCGGGTTGGGGGGGAGAGTGTCCAAGTAGCAAATACCCTGTCTAAAACCCAAAGTCAGCAGGCAAAGGAGTTCTTGTAGAGAAATAAAGAAAAATTTTCAGACTTGCCAGGGCTCACAAGTACCATAGAGCATGATATCATCACGGAACCAGGAGTCAAAGTTTTTGTCCGGCCCTACCGCATCCCAGAGGCCCAAAGGAAGGCTGTTTCAGAGGAAGTGAAGAAGATGTTAGACCTGGAGATTATTGAAGAATCGCAGAGTGAGTGGTCGAGCCCGATTGTGTTGGTACCGAAGCCCAACGGGACTCTGCGGTTCTGCAATGATTTCCGGAAACTTAATGAAGTTTCACGGTTTGATGCCTACCCCATGCCCCGGGTAGATGAGCTTATTGAGAGACTAGGTCCAGCCAGGTTTATCACTACGTTAGACCTTACCAAGGGATATTGGCAAATCCCGTTGACTAAGGCTGCTAGGGAGAAAACGGCTTTTTCTACCTCAGAGGGGAGTTTTCAGTAAGGATGCCTTTTGGATTGCAAACTGCTCCAGCCACATTCCAGCGAGCAATGGATAGGATTTTACGACCTCACCGGAAGTATGCCTCAGTGTACTTGGACGACATAGTCATTTTTAGCAGAGACTGGGAATCACACTTGCCCAAAATCCAGGCAGTGCTGGACTCTCTTTGGAAGGAGGGGTTTACAATAAACCCTGAAAAATGTGCTTTGGGAATGGCGGCGGTGAAATACCTGGGCTATATCGTGGGTAGAGGGGTGGTGAAATCTCAGGTCAGCAAGGTAGAGGCTATACAGAGTTGGCCCCGTCCCCTCGCAAAAAAGCAGGTACGTGCATTCTTGGGCATGGTGGGATACTACAGGAGGTTTGTACCCAACTTTGCCACGTTGGCGGCTCCATTGACCGATCTGACTAAGGGTCGGAAATCGGTCATGGTGGAGTGGAATGCAGACGCTAAGAAGGCCTTTTTGGAGCTCAAGTCGGCACTGTGCCAACACCCTGTCCTGGTAGCACCCAATTTTTCAAAAGAGTTTGTTGTCCAAACTGATGCTTCCGATGTAGGATTGGGAGCAGTGTTGTCTCAGGTTGTTCATGGAGAGGAGCACCCGGTAGTCTTCCTCAGTAGGAAGTTAACACCAGCGGAGAAAAACTACGCTATAATTGAACGAGAGTGTCTGGCCATTAAGTGGGCTCTGGAGTCCCTCAGATATTACCTTTTGGGGAGGAAGTTTAGGCTGATTTCTGACTATGCCCCTTTAACATGGTTGAGACAGGGTAAAGGGAATAACGCCAGGGTTACTCGGTGGTTCTTGGCTCTCCAGGAATTTAAATTTGTAGTGGAGCATAGGCCCGGGAGACTGCATCAAAATGCAGATGCCCTCTCCCGAGTCCATTGTTTGAGCTCCACTGTTGCCTCCACCTCCATGGCATTGGGGCACAGGGGGGGGGGGGATATGTACAGGACGCCGTTGCTGGGTCCTGGAAGGATGCTATGTTTCCCCTCTGTTTGGACTGTGGTCCCTTTAAGGGAACAAAAAAGGGTTAACTCACCTGTCAGAGGAAGTGGGTTTAAAACAAGACAGGAAGTTAGAGAGGGTGTGGATGAGTGTAGAGGAGAATGTGGATGGTGTTTTGTTGTGCAGCAACAGTGAATAGCAGTGTCCTGCCTGGAAGCCTCTTGCTAGGGGAACGTACCTGCAACAGAAACTAAGGACTGTTTAACTGCAATAGCAGTTCTGGACTTTGCAAGTCGGTGAGACTGAAACCCTTTTCTTTTGTTTTTGCTGCTGTAAAGCTATTTAAGTTCAATAAATCTCCTTTTGAGTGAAAAGCCTATGTCCTGCGATCTAGCTGGTTCCCCAAACATTACAATATATACAACACCTGGGATGCATATATATACACAATACACTGTAAGTGCAGCTAACTGACTGACTGTCCTGCCTAATCTATCTAACTTAAATCCAATGACACTGTCTCTCTGTCTCTGTCTCTCAATGCCGGAACACACCACACAGGGCCGACGTGCAGGCGGCCTTATATAGTGTGGGGCATGTACTAAACCCCCTGAGTCATAATTGGCCAAAGCCACCCTGGCTTTGGCCAATTACAGCTCTCTGTACAGACGGCGCTGTGATTGGCCAAGCATGTGGGTCATAGTGCATGCTTGGCCAATCATCAGCCAGCAATGCACTGCGATGCCGCAGTGAATTATGGGCCATGACGCGCCACTCGAATTTGGCGCGAACGGCTCATATCGTTTGCAATTCGGCGAACGGTCAAACAGACGATGTTCGAGTCGAACATGGGTTCGACTCGAACACGAAGCTCATGCCTAGCAGGGAGTACTGTCAGGGGTTCTAGGGACATTAATTACACATCTAATTTCCTATATACCTATTACAATTTTTTGTGAGGTACTGTAGGGCAATGATGGCACTGATGAGCACTGTGATGGCACTGATGTGGCACAGATAAGCACTGATGTGGCACGGATGAGCACAGATGCAGCATGGATGAGGCACGAATGAGCACTGGTGTGGCATGAATGAGGCATGGATGAGCACTGATGTGGCAGGGATGAGGCACGGATGAGCACTGATGAGGCATGGATGAGCACGGATGTGGCGTGGATGAGCACTGATGTGCCCTGGATGAGGCACGGAAGAGCACTGATGTGGCATGGATAAGCACTGATGTGGCTTGAGAGCGGTCGTTCTGGAGGGCCGTCATATGACATCCACCCAGCATGAGAGTCGCGCCGCCCAGCCATCATTTGATGGCCGGCGGGAAGTGTTTAAGCAATCCTACTAGGCAGCTAGCTAGGAATGCATCAGTTATTGTCCATTCGGGTTCATCTAACGCATCACTTTTTAACCCCCCTGGGAATGCAGCTCCCAATGTTAATGTTTTTCGTGATTTGGTTGTAAGGGATCTAGACAAATTGAATTTTAGTCCTGTGCAACCTCAATGCAACACAAAGATAGAATTGGATACATTGTGCAATAGGAGGGACATTGTTGTCCGCCCTGCGAACAAGGGAGGAGCTATTGTGATTCTGGATAAGGAAACATATTCACAAGAGATGATGAGAATCTTATCTGACACTGATACGTATTCAATGTACAATGGATCCCATGATAAAATTCAAAAAAGAATCTCATAGAGAAGGGATTTGATATGGGGATTCTAAATAAAAAAAGAGAGAGAGTACTTGGTACCTTTGGCTCCCCGATTGCCAACGATATATTCATTGCCAAAAATTCATAAAACTTTTGTCAATCCCCCAGGATGACCCATCAGTGGTATTGACTCTATAACTTCTCGTATTGGGAAATATGTAGATCACTATCTGCAACCACTGGTGATGGGTACTCCTTTTCTCAAAGACACTAAACATGTTATTAACATACTAGATACTGTTTAGTGGAAACCAACATACTAACTGGTAACTGCGGATGTCATATCCTTGTACACAGCAATTTTGCACAAATTGGGATATGAGGCGGTACAACATTTCCTTTTTTGTGACGCCACTATTTCAATCACACAGAGCAATTTTATCCTGGAATTGCTTGAATTTTCAATGACACACAATTATTTTTGTCATGATGGGGCATACTATCTGCAAACAAAGGGAGTGGCCATGGGAGTTAAGTTTGCTCCGAGCATGGCCAACCTTTTTATGTCAAAAAGGGAAGAGGACATAGTTCTACATGACAGGCGATCGGAGATTGTGATGTGGAAAAGATTCATTGATGATGTCCTCTTCATATGAGATGGTGACCTTCAATCTGCTCACACTTTTTGGCTCATCTGAATAACAACAACAGAAGTATAGTCCTCAGCCAAGAGATAAGCCCTGTAGAAATCCATTTTTTGGACATCAAGATCACAATAAAAGAAGGGAAAATTGTCACCTCAACCTTCTTCAAACAAACTGACAGGAACAGTTACATTCCTTTGGACTCCTGTCACCATTACTCATGGTTGACGGCAGTACCCAAAGGTCAGTTTTAAGTTTGAAGCGTAATTGTACTAATCTAAAGGATTACTTTAAGGAGGCATCAGTTTTAAGAACAAGATTCAAAGCCAAACGATATGACAGCAAGGCTCTAGATTCCCTCATAGTGGAAGTTAGTAGTAGAGATCGTCAGCAGCTGTTCGCTGACAAACCGCCGCGAGGGGGCAACGCAGAGGACTTTGGTCTGGCTTTTTTTATAACATACTCCAGCCAACATTGGGCAATTAAGAGATTTATCAAAAGGCATTGGCCGGTCATTAAGAATGATTGTGTTCTCGGCCCTCTACTATCTGATCAACCTCATGTCATTTTTAGAGGTGCATCCAATTTAAGGAATACAATAGCACCCAATATCCCTGACCCCTTCACCAGTCCCAACTTTTTTGGAGAAAGGGGTATTATCTGTGTGGGAAGGGCCAGGCCTGTAGAATTTACACCCATCAAGCTAGGAAAATCTGCACTGAACTGAGTTCACCTCAGTAGGTACAGGAGACACTTACCTTATAAATTTGTTTATTACATGTATGACAAAATGCGTTGTGTACCTTCTCAGGTGCCCTTGTGGCCTAGAATATGTGGGACACACTATTCGTATGTTGCGCATAAGATTGGGGGAGCACATAACCAACATTCGAAAAGGCTTCAATAAGCACAATGTTTCTAAGCATTATGAAACACAATCGACCCCAGAGGTACGACCTTCGTTGCCCTTGAGAAATCCGTCCCTTATTGGCGTGGTAGCAATGGTAGGCGGAATATATCCAGAGCTGAGACTAATTGGATATATAAATTGAACTCTTATGTGCCCAATGGCTTGAAGGTTGAGTGGGACATCAACTGTTTCATTAATAACAGTTGATGTCCCCTCTATTCCACACCGGCCATTACCACCTCCCCCTCCATTTTTAATTTGTTTTAATTTACTTTAATTCATTTTTATTTACTTTATCAACATCTATTTTATTTCATACCAGCCATTTAAAAAAAAAATCTGTCCCTCCCTTTCCCCTTTATTCCATTATTGTCCTATCATTTACCCTTTTTGGATCTAATAATAATTTTGAAGCATTAAGTAGTTTATTACTAAAGGATTCTATTAAAGTTTTCATATTTTAGCTATCGCGCATGCACATGGGCTCAACATATGATCTGAATATTTATACATATGCTTCTATTGTTTTTTTATAGGAACTTATATGTAATGTATCAATTTTTGACTTATATTGACTTTTATTTTTAATTCCGTTTCTGAATTGATTAAAAACATTTTTTAAATTATATTCTTGAATAATGTAAGGTCTATTGGCAACACAGGGAAGCAAGCCTATGTAATCATTTATTTGGATTTTAATTTCTAATTTCTCCACAAGATGGCCATGTGCGCTTCCATTGCCATAAGGTCGTGGTTTTAGTTAAGTCTCTGTCCTTCCGGGATGTTGGTCATACAATTCTACCAATGGCTGCAAAAAGATCATATCCTACCTTATCCATGATTGGACAAATTTGAATATCCAATGAGCGGCTTTGGGTCATTTTGTGTGACCAATGACGGCGCTCCCTTATTTTGTCAATAGAGTATTTATAGCGTGGGCACCGTCATGTGGGCATACCCCTGACAACATCATTTATGATGAAACGATCGTCGGGACGTTACGTACACAAGTTTTGTGCATGTGCGATCATTTCCATGGACCTGTAACTTGTAAATTGATTTGGCTTGTTTGCACTGGTGTTATGCTCCTAGTTTGAAATGTGTGTATGCAGAATTGCAAATAAACCATTTAAAGAGACAATATCACACTATCTGGAGTCTCTTGTCTCTTTGCATATTAAAAAAATATCCTGTTGCTGAGGCTGTCTGAACTTCTGGCTGTTGATCATTGACCGGTGTACACGGAGACTGCATGTGAGAGACGTTTGTTACACTCCTTCAGTGGATCCTTGGAATAAGGGTGGTCACAGGCTTTCTGGTAAGCCTTTTATCTAACTATGGTGATGGTCAAATGCTTGGCAGCGTGCAGCTGTCCACCTCTTATGGGATTTCTTCCATTGAATATCAGTTTTCATGAACTTTTTCTTCTTATGGGATCTCTTACATTGAATGTCAGCTATACATGAACTTTTTCCATTTTATTCATTTATATTTGCACATTTGTTTATTCCACGTTTATACTTTATAGTTCATCACATGTTATATGTATGTATTGTGCTATCCATATGTGAATTTATTTCATCATTTATCTAGTCGCCTATACTTTTTATTGCTATTCATTGATGCACATTAGTTCTAGTGATATTGTTTATTGCACATTTGCACTAAATTGTTATCACATGCTGTCATTATTCACAGTTTCATTTTAGCACTGCACTTTATGTCTTGAATTACTCCTTTGCTCTGTTATTGGATGAAGCGATCACGTGGTAAAGGGCCGCTGTCATTGGCTCTTTACCCCGATCTGTAATGTGCTAGGTCCCGAGGACCTGCTGATCATAGACACTTCCAGGTGCATGACCCAAGTTTGGGAGTTTGTCACTGTACGGCCTCCCCCCAGAACTAGCCGACCATGCTGTAGCCATCATTCGGCTATGACTCGGTCAGCAAGTGGTTAAGAAATTATGCACCTCCAAATTGAGGACATGTTCCAGGCATGGCACATGTGTCACCTTTCAAAACAGTACATAAATTATGGAACCTCACACTTGGTCTACGGCATAATCTGCCGTGCAGTGTGATATATGTGGGATGCACGATACACCCACTAAGAGTGAGGTTTGGAGAGCATACATGTAACATCATCAACAGCAAAGAAGATGACAAATGAAAACAACAAAAAAAGTACTCAGTCCCCCAACATTTTAAATAACATCATGGAGGGAATCCTTCTGGCACAAGTGTCTTTGGTATAGAGGCAATAGGAGATACAGATAGTGGCTGGACATTCCAGAGGCTGTGCAAAATGGAAACCTACTGAATATTTACACTAGGAAGTCTGGCCCCTGGGGCCCTGAATGAAGACCTTGAGCACTGCGAGTTATGGTTATGTATAATTCACTCATACATGGGTGATGGCCACCCCAGAAGACTTTCCACTCTCTTGTTTAATCACCCTTAGCCACCCTACTAAGAAAACATATAGTAAAAGAGCAGTATGCCACAAACATGTGCTCCCTTCCTTTGCCTAACCTCAGCCACCCTACTAAAAAAACCACCAGCTTACAAGCCACCAGCTTACACAAGTGTATAAGGGTGTGCATATACAGTATCTATGTGTGTGGATATATATATATATATATAGGAAGGCCTGTTTACTGGCCTGAAATTATGGGAGGAGCCCGGAGGGTATTTAACCAGACCACCCAGGATGGTCTGTGTCGGTTCCAGTGCAAGGTACTGCACATCACAGGGCTGACTCTTCCCAGCTCACCTCGTGTTCGGCAGTCTGTGCACTCAATCGCAGGTGCACTCCGGCTTTCGTTTCATGCTCTTCGTCGGCGGTTCCCACTCGCGGTCGCAGGTAGTATCCAAACTTTTCGTATCATGTTCAAAATCTTGCGGTTTATGCTTCCTGCACCCCCTTTCGTGAAAACCTGCCGGAGTCGTTGTTGCTCATGTTCCGACATCATTCGGCACAGACGTGGTACTCGCTATCGGTTGGTCTCAATATCACTCGCAATAGGTTTCACTGGTTATGAAATTCATTGTCCATGGGGTTGCCATCTCATTCATTAGGAGATGAGCATGTATTGTTTGTATGGGTTTCTGTGGCTGATTGAGGTGTAATTAAACCCACCTTGTGCCTCCTCTGCACTTGATTAGCCTGGGGGGATGGGTGGTTGGGAGTAGGGATGAGCCGAACACCCCCCTGTTCGGTTCGCACCAGAACATGCGAACAGGAAAAAAGTTCGCTCGAACACGCGAACACCGTTAAAGTCTATGGGACACGAACATCAATATTTAAAAGTGCTAATTTTAAAGGCTTATATGCAAGTTATTGTCATAAAAAGTGTTTGGGGACCTGGGTCCTGCCCCAGGGGACATGGATCAATGCAAAAAAAAGTTTTAAAAACGGACGTTTTTTCAGGAGCAGTGATTTTAATAATGCTTAAAGTCAAACAATAAAAGTGTAATATCCCTTTAAATTTCGTACCTGGGGGGTGTCTATAGTATGCCTGTAAAGGGGCGCATGTTTCCCGTGTTTAGAACAGTCTGACAGCAAAATGACAGGTCTGGTATGGATTTTAAGGGGAACCCCGCGCCAAAAAAAACAGCGTGGGGTCCCCCCAAAAATCCATACCAGACCCTTATCCGAGGGCCGCAGGAAAAGAGGGGGGGATGAGAGTGCGCCCCCCCCCCTGAACCGTACCAGGCCACATGCCCTCAACATTGGGAGGGTGCTTTGGGGTAGCCCCCCAAAACACCTTGTCCCCATGTTGATGAGGACAAGGGCCTCATCCCCACAACCCTGGCCGGTGGTTGTGGGGGTCTGCGGGCAGGGGGCTTATCGGAATCTGGAAGCCCCCTTTAACAAGGGGACCCCCAGATCCCGGCCCCCCCTGTGTGAAATGGTAAGGGGGTACTTACCCCTACCATTTCACTAAAAAACTGTCAAAAATGTTAAAAATGACAAGAGACAGTTTTTGACAATTCCTTTATTTAAATGCTTCTTCTTTCTTCTTTCATCTTCTTCTGGTTCTTCTGGCTCTTCTGGTTCTTCCTCCGGCGTTCTCGTCCAGCATCTCCTCCGCGGCGTCTTCTATCTTCTTCTCCTCGGGCCGAAGAAGAAGATAGAAGAGAAGAGGATGAAGAAGAAGATGAAGAGAAGAGCGGGAGCCTCCCCTCATGCCATGGGTGCGGAGCGGCCCGAGGAGAAGAAGATAGAAGACGCCGCGGAGGAGATGCTGGACGAGAACGCCGGAGGAAGAACCAGAAGAGCCAGAAGAACCAGAAGAAGATGAAAGAAGAAAGAAGAAGCATTTAAATAAAGGAATTGTCAAAAACTGTCTCTTGTAATTTTTAACATTTTTGACAGTTTTTTAGTGAAATGGTAGGGGTAAGTACCCCCTTACCATTTCACACAGGGGGGGCCGGGATCTGGGGGTCCCCTTGTTAAAGGGGGCTTCCAGATTCCGATAAGCCCCCCGCCCGCAGACCCCCACAACCACCGGCCAGGGTTGTGGGGATGAGGCCCTTGTCCTCATCAACATGGGGACAAGGTGTTTTGGGGGGCTACCCCAAAGCACCCTCCCAATGTTGAGGGCATGTGGCCTGGTACGGTTCAGGAGGGGGGGCCGCACTCTCGTCCCCCCCTCTTTTCCTGCGGCCTGCCAGGTTGCGTGCTCGGATAAGGGTCTGGTATGGATTCTTGGGGGGACCCCACGCCGTTTTTTTTTTGGCGCGGGGTTCCCCTTAAAATCCATACCAGACCTGAAGGGTCTGGTATGGAATTTAGGGGGAACCCCACGTCATTTTTTTTTTTTAATTTTGGCCGGGGTTCCCCTTAATATCCATACCAGACCTGAAGGGCCTGGTATGGAATTTAGGGGGTCTCCCACGTCATTTTTTTTTTTTTTAATTTTGGTTCGGGGTTGCCCTGTGGTGAATTCCCATGCCGTTTTTATCAATGAACTTCTATGTGTATTGTCGGCAATGCAATAGCCGCGGGTAGTTTTAAATGGCTTTTTTTCCTTCGAAATGTCATTTTGCTGTCAGACTGTTTTAAGCACAGGAAACATGCGCCCCTTTACAGGCATACTATAGACACCCCCCAGGTACGAAATTTAAAGGGATATTACACTTTTATTGTTTGACTTTAAGCATTATTAAAATCACTGCTCCTGAAAAAACGGCAGTTTTTAAAACTTTTTTTTGCATTGATCCATGTCCCCTGGGGCATGACCCGGGTCCCCAAACACTTTTTATGACAATAACTTGCATATAAGCCTTTAAAATTAGCACTTTTGATTTCTCCCATAGACTTTTAAAGGGTGTTCCGCGGCATTCGAATTTGCCGCGAACACCCCAAATTGTTCGCTGTTCGGCGAACTTGCGAACAGCCAATGTTTGAGTCGAACATGAGTTCCACTCGAACTCGAAGCTCATCCCTAGCTGGGAGGTGTTCAGTTTCACAGCAAGGGATGGCATACACTCTACAACCAATTGGTATCAGATACTCCTTACTACCGATTTATATCAGATTAATTTCATACGTTTTACAACTGATTCATATCAGATGCATTGCAGAGGCCGACTCTACCAACTCACTGCATGTCCTTCGAGATTGGTCGTAAGTTTTCATCGATTGTCCCACACTCCCTGTCGCAGGTAGGACTTGTGGTTACCTGCTACCGAACCGTTACTTTATGTTCCCCTTCATAAACCGCCTACGACTTCGTAGGTTTTACTCGCTTATTCGCACACATTCGTACTTACTGCCATTCTCTGTTCCTCATTTGAGCCCAGTCGCAGCCGCGATGTTACGACTCATGACAGCTTTCACTCGGCACCACTGGTATCTTACCGACTAGGAAGTAAGAACCGTACGAATAAGCACAACCACCTTCAAAACAAGTCGCTTGCAGCGCACGGTCTCGAACTTGCGTCCCACACACCACACCCCTACTAAACCCCCATTTCACCTACTGACCCCCTACACCTCTTACTGAAAACACACACTTCACCTAACTGACCCCCTACACCTCTTATTCGATACCAAGCACACACCAACAGCCGATCCGAATCTAGTCACAACATCGGCCCTATGATTCGGATCCTCGGCAATCACAAGCCCCTTCAACCACTAACACCATCAGCCGATCCGAGTCCAGTCGTAGCACCGGCTTAACGATTCGGATCCGGCACACAAGCCCCATCGTCACCTTACATCCACAACCAATCCGAATCTAGTCGCATAATCAGCGCAAAGATTCGGACCCTTGGCAATACAAACTTCACCAACCGATCCGAGTCCAGTCACAAAACCGGCTCAAATATTTAGATCATCAGCATACACAAGCACTCACCAACAGTGTGCTTCTTTCATCCGACCGATTTGAGTCCAGTCGCAACACCGGCTCAATGATTCGGATCCTTAGCATGCACAAGCACTCACAAACAGTGTGCTTCTTCCAACCGACCGATCCGAGTCCAGTTACAAAATCGGCTCAAATATTCAGATCCTCAGCATACACAAGCACTCACCAACAGTGTGCTTCTTTCATCTGACCGATCCGAGTCCAGTCGCAACACCGGCTCAATGATTCGGATCCTTAGCATACACAAGCACTCACAAACAGTGTGCTTCTTCCAACCGACCGATCCGAGTCCAGTCGCATACCGGCTCAATGATTCAGGATCCTCGGCATTACAAAACCCCACCATCCCATCCGAGTCCAGTCGTAGCTCCGGCTCAACGATTCGGATGCTAGCCAATCCAACTTTCACGGACCAATCCGAGTCCAGCCGCATACCGGCTCAAAGATTCGGATCCTCGGCACTTCCAACCCCTCCAACCAATCCGTCAAGTCGCAGCACCGGCTTAACGATTCGGATCCTTTCCAATCCAACTCTCACCGATCGTTCTGAAGTCCAGTCGCATAATGGCACGATGATTCAGGATCCTCGGCATTACAAGCCCCACCATCCAATCCGAGTCCAGTCGTAGCAATGGCTCAACGATTCAGGTCCTTGCTAACCCTACTTTCCCTGACCGATACGAGTCCAGTCTCACACCGGATCAATGATTCGGATCCTCAGCATACAAGCACTCACCAACAGCGTGCTTCTTTCGTCCGACCGATCCGAGTCCAGTCGCAACACCGGCTCAATGATTCGGATCCTCATCATACACAAGCACTCACCAACAGTGTGCTTCATTCATCCGACTGATCCGAGTCCAGTCGCATACCGGCTCAATGATTCGGATCTCTTTTTCACACAACTCACACCATCTATTTTGTACCAATGCTGCGCACGGTTATTCCTACATAATCAAATTTCTGCTAAAAAATGTTCTTTTCGCCTATCAAAGGCTTTGCAATCGCTGCAAACGTTAGGAAATGGCTTCATACAGCCACTCATCTCCAGTAGCAACACGGCTACTCAATCGTATTCTCTATCCCTTTCCCCTTTAGGTCAGTTAGACTACCAGTTGGTCCACCCTGCACCAGGTTTGGACAATAAGGGCCTGCACATTCACCAGGGGGCCAGCTGCCCCAAACAGATCTTTGCAATCCCCCTTGTCAAACCAAAATTCCCGTGTCACCGTACTACAGGTTCCCAGTCGACTCAATCCTCAACCTCAACCAAAAAGTTTTTTTTTCACTGCTAGGGCATCAAGTCAGGTGTATAGTTCAAAGGAATCCCCCCTTGCTTTTCTCTTGAACACTTTTCACTACATGTTTTACTTCACATACACGATTTGACTTGCTCCCAAGGCGTTAGTAACTGTCACATACTTCTGTGCACTTCACTCTGTTTTCGAAGAGCGATCCGAGATCCTTCACAACACAGACAAGGTCGCCTAACGTCCAGCTTGCTGGCAGTGCAAGCGTTAGCAGACCGAACATACGACAATTAACTACAGAACGCAACATTCTTACTTAGAATACCAGACTGCAAAATATTCGCCCCTGTCCGCCCAGGGGGGCTCTGGTTCAGTAGTCTGTGCCGAGCACAGGCGACACCCGAGCTAACGGTTACCTAGCCAGTCACCTCCTGGCTCACCTCGGTTGTCACGCATTCTTTCGAGTTTTCTAAAATCACACTCAACAGCGCTCGTACGCAATCAACTGTCGCTATGGCTATCCTTCCTTGTCCTGTTCTTCTCGTTTTC